>JXCR01096530.1:101326-124239 GCA_002079205.1 Phalaenopsis hybrid cultivar | reverse complement strand
GTTAGACATGTAAATACCTAGGAATTGGGTGGTATATATGTAATAAACACTTTCCAGAAAAGGGTGGTGTGATTCATGGAAAACCCAAGATAGCATTTCTTGATGATTTCTCCCAAAATTTTCAAAACGAACTTGCCTAAATATTCCCCGTTTTCAACAGAACGAAAACTAAATCCCAATCATCTATTTTTTACTTATGAGTTGACAGATAACAATCAAAACAAAAATAGGCATGGGCAGAAAAGGAAGGTAAGACGACTGTTTGCATTAATAATAGGGGCATTTACATACATACCACCCAATTCCTATGCATTTAGATATTTAACATTTAAAGTTTAATTTTTTACATTTATGCCGCCCAAAATTTTCATATCACATAAAAAAACACCACAAATTTAACTTTTAAAAAGTGAAATACACCTTTCATGCATATGTAAGGCGGCATATATGTAAAAAATTGAAGTTGAGGTGTTAGATATGTAAATACATGAGAATTGAGAGGCATGTATGTAAAGCTTCCTATAATAAAATATGTTGCCCCGGATCTATTGCATTCATATCCGAAACTACNATTTATACCTCCTAAATCTTTCATATCATATCAAAAAAATACCACCATTTTAACTTTCATGAACTGAAATAACTTTTCATATTTGTCTAATGTGATATGTATGTAGGAATTGAAGCTTAGATGTTAAATATGTATATACATCAGAATTGAATGGTATGTATCTAAATATCTAACTTCATCTGATGTACATGATTTTGAAGAATTACATATGACTGCCAATTATTTATCAAATTTACGTCCATTGAATTCCTATGTAAATACTGCCATTATAACTTTTTAAAATTAAAATACATTTTTTTCATATATAGGTAAAGTGGTATGTATGTAAAAAATTGAAGTTTATATGTTTAATATGTATTGACATGGGGGAATTGAATGGTGTGCATGTAAATCTTCTTACTATATAATCATTGTGTATAAGTTCATCTGATGTAAATGATTTTGGAGAATTACAGATGACCACCAATCATTTATCAAATCTGCAGGTTCAGAGCCGGCAGCAATTGAATGATAAACTTAGGTTGCCTCGGATTACAGGCACCGTGCAAGGGGTTTGTGCCATTGTCCGTGAACAGGGGTGGAGGCAATTATTTGCTGGTCTAAGCCTGAACTACTTGAAGGTAAGAAAATGCAATTTCTGAGGTTTCTATGCTAATGTTTTGTAGACCACACATATCTTATGTATTTACTTATAGAACACCTGAATTCTCATATTTTGTGCAAACGTAACACTCAAATATTTTTTTGGAAGATTTACCAACATACCACCGAAATTTACATACATACCACTCAATTCTTATGTATTTACATATTTGCACTTGTAATGCATTGGCGTCATAAACCTGTCATGAAAAAGGGTTTCACTTTTAAAAAAGTAATGATGGTTATATTTTTAATACTATGCTAAAGATTTTGAGTGGTATGCATGTAAATATGAATGTTTGGGAGTTGGCTTTGTAAATACATAAGAATTGTGCGGCATGCATGTAAAAGCCCCTTTTATAATTATGCCAACTAAATTTTTCATATCACAGTAAAAATATTATAATTTTAATTGCTCTTCTATTCAACAAGTAATGCGCTTCGTTTCAATATATATATATTTCACAATTTCCACAAATTGAGCACAACCACTGTTGTTGTGTCCAAATTGAATCTACATTTCTAACATCTTAATTTTGTTTTTTACATTTGTAATTTGTCTAAAAAGTGTGTGTGAAATGTGGAATATTAAAGTTTAGGTGGTGGATATGTAAATGAATCGAATTGTATGGGGGGCATGTATGTAAAATATTTCCAAATTTTGTATACAGGTGGTTCCTTCGGTGGCCATTGGTTTTACTGCTTACGACATGATGAAGGCTGTGCTTGGAGTACCCCCAAGAGACAAATAATGGGTACCCCGCTTCTTCTACTTGCAATACATCCATCATTTTACCGATTACCATATTTTTTTTTTCTTTATTTTATAATTTCTATATTTATCAGGCAATGGTAACATAATTATGTGGGATCATCATCATCCCTCATCTTGAGTAATAATAAGGACGATTGTGCTTTGTTGAAAGTGATTGGATTTTTGTCATATGATTTAGGATCCATTTGGGACAATTTATTTGGTGCGGTGCCGTTTTAAAAACTGATCTCACCTGTTTAGGTAAATAATTTTTTGGCAATTTATTCATTTTCAAAATGCTGAAAACAATATTTTCACACCGCACCTATTTAGATATATGTAATCTTGTTTGTGTGTGTGATATATATATAAAAGTATTAAAAAATGCGATCTATTTTCAATAATGAGTAAGTCCGTGTCTTTATGCCTGCTTTAAAACATTGTAACTTGAGATTCAACTCCAAATTTCACATTGACCGTTTTCTAGAACTTTTGCTTCTGAATTCAAATAATTTTTATTTATGAAAAAAATAATATGACCGTTGATAAAAAACAAATTACAAAGAACATAGTCATTTACGTTAAATTTTAAACAATGAAACATCTAAAAATTGCTAGGAACTAGTTATTTTACAATAAATAAATAAAAACCTTTCAAGTTACAAACAACTGCAAAACCAAAAGTTTTCCAAAAATAAATTTAACAGATTTTCATCATAATTTTTTTGGGGCATTTTAGATACACGCCACACAATTCCAATGCATTTACATACCTAAAACCTAAAGTTCTTACATTTATAACACTGAAATCTTGTATCATATCACATCAAAAAATGCCATAATATTACAAAAAAAAAGAAGTGGAACACACATTTCTAACAAAGCACAAATTAAAATTTAGGTTTTATGTATGAAAATACATTGGAATTTGTGTGGCATATATGTAAATTTTCACTCGAATGAAATCAGGAGCACCACTCATCTTTAGAATAGGCCAAGTTACATTTAATAATTCAAACAAAAGTATTTATAGAATATCNCTACATTTCTAACATCTAAATTTTGTTTTTTACATTTGTAATTTGTCTAAAAAGTGTGTGTGAAATGTGGAAATATTAAAGTTCAGGTGGTGGATATGTAAATGAATCGAATTGTATGGGGGGGGCATGTATGTAAAATATCTCCAAATTGTGTGTACAGGTGGTTCCTTCGGTGGCCATTGGTTTTACTGCTTACGACATGATGAAGGCTTTGCTTGGAGTACCCCCAAGAGACAAATAATGGGTACCCCCGCTTCTTCTACTCGAAATACATCCATCATTTTACCCATTACCATATTTTTTTTTCTTTATTTTATAATTTCTATATTTATCAGGCAATAGTAACATAATTATGTGGGATCATCATCATCCCTCGTCTTGTGCTTTGTTGAAAGTGATTGGATTTTTATCATATGATTTAGGATCCATTTGGGACAGTTTATTTGGTGCGGTGCCGTTTTAAAAACTCATCTAGCCTGTTTAGGTAAACAATTTTTTGGCAATTTATTCGTTTTTAAAACGTTGAAAACAGTATTTTCACACCGCACCTATTTAGATATATGTAATCTTGTTTGTGTGTGTGATATATATAGATAGACGTATTAAAAAATGCGATCTATTTTCAATAATGAGTAAGTCGGTGTCTTTATACCTGCTTCAAAACATTATAACTTGAGATTCAACTCCAAATTTCACATTGACCGTTTTCTAGAACTTTGCTTGTGAATTCAAATAATTTTTATTTATGAAAAAAAATAATATGACCGTTGATAAAAAACAAATTACAAAGAACATAGTCATTTTACGTTAAATTTTAAACAATGAAACATCTAAAAATTGTTAGGAACTAGTTATTTTACAATAAATAAATAAAAACCTTTCAAATTACAAACAACTGCAAAACCAAAAGTTTTCCAAAAAAAAATCTAACAGATTTTCATCATAATTTTTTTTGGGGCATTTTAGATACACACCACACAATTCCAATGCATTTACATATCTAAAACCTAAAGTTTTTACATTTATAACACTGAAATCTTTTGTATCATATCACATCAAAAAATGCCATAATATTATATAAAAAAAAAAGAAGTGGAATACACATTTCTAACAAAGCACAAATTAAAATTTAGGTGTTATGTATGAAAATACATTGGAATTTGTGTGGCATATATGTAAATTTTCACTCGAATGAAATCAGGAGCACCACTCATCTTTAGAATAGGCCAAGTTACATTTAATAATTCAAACAAAAGTATTTATAGAATATATATATATCAAGCAGCAGGATCAAATTCCTCAAAACCTGTCTTGAAATTTTGCACCATCTGCAGCTCTTCTTCTTTGCTCAGCTTACAGTTCCTCCAATCTGCTTTATCTGCCATGTTTAAGAGGCCTGCTAATACCTAAGAAGCATTTTGAAAATAATTATTATTAAAGGCATTCACATACATAATTATTATTTAAGAGGCCTGCCAATTCCTATGCATTTACATATCTAACCCCTAAACTTCATTTATTGTGGGTGCGCGCGCGCGCATTGCATATATGTAAAAGTTCAAGTTTAGGTGTTAGATGTGTAAATAAATAAGAATTGGGTCAAGATATACAGACTGTAATTGATTACTCATATATTGCACACTTTTCAAAGCATATACGAGAGAGAGAGAGAGAGATTAGGATAATATAACCAAATTTTGTCCATTCATAAGCTGTTAGAATCCATAAAGAAAAGATAACAAAAAGATGCTTAAAGGAAATATTCAATCTGGCAAAACTACAACAGTTCCAGTCAAAGTTTGATATTTACACTTATAACCCCTCCCTCCATGTCATAAACTCATTGCATTTCACTATTAAAAAGATTAGTAATGATGGTGTTTTTGATGTGATGTCAAAGATTTTGAGGGGTATGCATCCTAATATGGATGTTTAGGTGTTACATTAGTAAATATATATGACTTGTTTAGCATACATGTAAATGCCTCTAAAAAAATAAAAGCTAGTGGTTTACAAATTAATGAAGTAACAGACAATCTCAATTCTTACGTATTTTACATATCTAACACTTGAAACTTTATCNTTAACAATTAAACATCTAAAAATTGTTAGGAACTAGTTATTTTACAATGAATAAATAAACAACCGCAAAACCGAAAGTTTTCTAAAAATAAATCTAACAGATTTCCATCATAATTTTTTTTGGGGGGCATTTAGATACACACCACACAATTCCAATGCATATACATACCTAAAACCTAAAGTTTTTACATGTATAACACTCAAATCTTTTGTATCATATCACATCAAAAAATACCATAATATTGTCATAATAATAATAATAATAATAAGTGGAATACACATTTCTAACAAAGCAAAAATTAAAATTTAGGTGTTATGTATGAAAATACATTGGAATTTGTGTGGCATATATGTAAATTTTCACTCGAATGAAATCAGGAGCACCACTCATCTTTAGAATAGGCCAAGTTACATTTAATAATTCAAACAAAAGTATTTATAAAAAAAAAAAAAATCAAGCAGCAGGATCAAATTCCTCAAAACCTGTCTTGAAATTTTGCACCATCTGCAGCTCTTCTTCTTTGCTCAGCTTACAGTTCCTCCAATCTGCTTTATCTGCCATGTTTAAGAGGCCTGCTAATACCTAAGAAGCATTTTAAAAATAATTATTATTAAAGGCATTCATATACATACCACCCAACTCCTATGTATTGACATACCTAACCCCTAAACTTCATTCATTGTGTGCGCGCGCATTGCATATATGTAAAAGTTGAAATTTAGGTGTTAGATATGTAAATAAATAAGAATAGGGTCAAGATGGACATACTATAATTGATTACTCATATATTGCACACTTTTCAAAGCANGAGAGAGAGAGAGAGAGAGAGAGAGAGAGAGAGAGATTAGGATAATATAACCAAATTTTGTCCATTCATAAGCTGTTACAATCCATAAAGAAAATATATAACAAAAAGATGCTTAAAGGAAATATTTCAGCATCTCAAAGAGGATTAAAATGGAAGAAACATGATATGCGCTACTCTAGGCCATTATAATAGTGAAAAAAAAAACAGAGAGATTTACTTACATACCATACCAAACAATTTTTATATATTTAAATCTCTAACACCCAAAGTTTGATATTTATCATAAACTCATTGCATTTCACTATTAAAAAGATAGTAATGATGGTGTTTTTGATGTGATGTCAAAGATTTTGAGGGGTATGCATCATAATATGAATGTTTAGGTGTTACATTAGTAAATATATATGAATTGTTTAGCATACATGTAAATGCCTCTAAAAAAATAAAAGCTAGTGGTTTAGAAACTAATGAAGTAACAGACAATCTCAATTCTTACGTATTTTACATATCTAACACTTAAAACTTTATTTTTAACATTTATACCACCCAAATCTTTCATATCAAATAAAAAATACCACTTCTAATTTTTTTTAAAAAAAAAAAGTAAAATACACCTTTTCATGAATAGGCAAGGTGGCATATATGCAAAAATTAAAGTTTAGGTGTTAGATAAATAAATACAATACAATTCATCAATTCCTGAAAGTGCTCTGAAAAATGAATAATTTAATAAGATGAAAGCAATTTTCACATAAATAATCAAATGATAATAACTATAATGGGAATAAAATAAGAAGAAAATAATGACACGATACCTACCTCGCGGCCAAATTGAACAGGGAGCTTCTCCTTATCATCAACAGAATGTGAAAGTATAGTCCCATTTGGGAGTTCCACGTAAAATAAATTTGATTTCCCATCAAACACGGATCTCAAAGAAATTCTAGCTTCACCATTGTCCCCACCTGTAAAAGGATCATAACTTGTAAGTGGCATCCACATACATACCACTCGATTCCTATGTAATATTTATCTAGCATCTAAACTTCATTTTTTTACATTTATACCACCCAAATCTTTCATGTCACATAAATTCATAGAAATTGAGTGGTATCCAACATCCAAAATGGATGGCATATCTTAAATGCTTAAAACTTGTAAGGAATAGAAAGATGCAAATAAGCTATTAACATGTTTGCTATAAAATTTGTACCTGGAGCTGTCACTGAAAATTCAAATCCTAATCTCTTGGCGGCGAAATTAAATATCCGCTGCACGTTAGATGCTTTGGAGAAGGGAATTGGTACAACCTGAAACATGTGTAAGATTACGGGACTGTTATTTAAGCCAAAACGTGAGTATAAAGAAGGTGTCTTTTATTGGACATAGCCCAAAAATATGTTCATTTATACCAAATAAGACCGAGGAGAATGAAGAGAATCAAAATTAGAAACAGTGGAGCAGCAGGAACATTTAGTTCATCTGAATAAAGATCTCATGCTTTGGTTTAAAACACCTCAAAGTACCTAATTAGTGGCATAACATTCAAGGGATATTTACATACATACCACAGCAACTTTTATGCATTCACACACCTAACAGCCGAAGTTTGACATTCATACTCTGCACGACTAGGTTTGTAAACTAGCAAAACTCGAATGAGCTCAAGTTTAGCTATTGTTCTCCGTTTTCAGTTCATATATAATTTTAGTTCATAAAATTTGTTCGTGTTCGGCTCACTTGACGAACAATTCGAACTCAAGCTACTTAACAAGTCGAGCACGGCCTATTCACAAACAATGAGTTTTTTGACAAAGCTAATCATGACCCAACTAGAGCATAAAATTAACTAAGGCGAGAACGAGCAATCGGAATGTGAAATATACATTTAAATATAAACATTAGTCCAAAATAACATTCTACTAGAAAAAAAACACTAATCCACAATACACATGAAAGCAGTTCTCTAGCAAATGCAGACGATCATCCAACAATACCCTAAACCCTAAATAATATAAGAAAAGTGGTAAAAACAGAAAAACTAACAATTTGTTACCCATCAACAACACCATCTATCCTGCTATAAACAAATTCTCTTATATCAATCATATCAATCAAGTAAACATTTTCCTAAAAATGATAGTTAAGCAATAGATTAAGTTTAAGCAACTTGGTGAATAATTACTACTTTATTATTCATTAAATATTTATATGCAATTGCCTAATATGATTGCTCAAAGGAATATGTCTAGCAAAAAGTAAATTATTATTTTCATTTTATAAAACTATTATTTAATCATCTTATCAATTCTATTTTCATTTTCATATCATCAATAGTATTTTTTTTTGTTTCGTTTTTACTTTTAAAAGTCATATTAAGACCATCGTTAAAGCTTTTTCCATNGCAATCGGAATGTGAAATATACATTTAAATATAAACATTAGTCCAAAATAACATTCTACTAGAAAAAAAACAATAATCCACAATACACATGAAAGCAGTTCTCTAGCAAATGCAGACGATCATCCAACAATACGGTAACATAAATAATACAAGAAAAGTGGTAAAAACAGAAAAACTAACAAGTTGTTACCCATCAACAACACCATCTATCCTGCTATAAACAAATTCTCTTATATCAATCATATCAATCAAGTAAACATTTTCCTAAAAATGATAGTTAAGCAATAGATTAAGTTTAAGCAACTTGGTGAATAATTACTACTTTATTATTCATTAAATATTTATATGCAATTGCCTAATATGATTGCTCAAAGGAATATGTCGAGCAAAAAGTACATTATTATTTACATTTTATAAAACTTTTATTTAATTATCTTATCAATTCTATTTTCATTTTCATATCATCAATAATATTTTTTTTTTTCATTTTTTACTTTTAAAATTAATATCAAGAACATCGTTAAAGCTTTTTCCATTTTGATTTATAAAAGCACAATTATTTTCATTTATTTTTCATCTTGTACAAAAATGGCACAATTATTTTCTTTTTCTTTTTAACGTGTATAAGTACAATAGCGTCCCTTATTAGTATTAAAAGGGGGGTGACATCTTCATTCAACTTATATTTATTTCCTTCAACAGTTAAATCCATATAATTTTTCATTTAACATGGTGCAAAAGACAATAATTGGAGATCATAAAACAGTCATATCATTAAGATCATAAAGTGTCATCATCTTCATTAATCTTCTTTTGTTTATAAAAGACCTTTAAATGTAAGCAGATAAATGAAATAATTTGAGAAATAAAAGAAGCTAAATTTAATTCAAATAAAATAAAAATTATTCACCTTAATCAGTTTACCAAAAACTTAAATTAAATGTCCCAAATAAAATAACAATGTATATCACACTCAACTAAGCTATCAATCAGATCAATCAAATAAAACTATCAATTTCTTTGCAGAGAGTTAGCCTAATTTATTAAACCGTAGCATCTAAAAAACAAGATAAAAGGGTTAGCCTAATTTATGGAAANCAATTATTTTCATTTATTTTTCATTTTGTACAAAAATGGCACAATTATTTTCTTTTTCTTTTTAATGTGTATAAGTACAATAGCGTCCCTTATTAGTATTAAAAGGGGGTGACATCTTCATTCAACTTATATTCATTTCCTTCAACAATTAAATCCATATAATTTTTCATTTAACATGGTGCAAAAGACAATAATTGGAGATCATAAAACAGTCATATCATTAAGATGATAAAGTGTCATCATCTTCATTAATCTTCTTTTGTTTATAAAAGACCTTTAAATGTAAGCAGATAAATGAAATAATTTGAGAAATAAAAGAAGCTAAATTTAATTCAAATAGAATAAAAATTATTCACCTTAATCAGTTTACCAAAAACTTAAATTAAATGTCCCAAATAAAATAACAATGTATATCACACTCAACTAAGCTATCAATCAGATCAATCAAATAAAACTATCAATTTCTTTGCAGAGAGTTAGCCTAATTTATTAAACCGTAGCATCTAAAAAACAAGATAAAAGGGTTAGCCTAATTTATGGAAACTCAGAACAACAGTCATGGAAGGTTTCTACCATATTAAAAAAATCAAAGCTTTTTAACTATGTTGTTTTCAACACACCTTATGCTGACTTAGAAAATATCCTACATAGTCAGCTTGTTTAATAAATAGTCAAATTGCTTCTTCTATAGTCCGGTTAAGAAGATTTCTGACTTGTTTAGTAGTAGGTATGTAAGGCGAGATGATTAGCCTTTTCTAGTTTTTTCTTTGATAGAGTCGTTTCAACTTTACCCAAAGTTTCATTTTCACTCATAGAACTTTAGCTATGGATGAAAAGATAGATTTGATTAATAAAATGTGATAATGAGTACTACTTTATAATATGATGTTTGCAATTATGAAAGTTTTGAAGTGAGATAGGTAAATATGAAAGTATTGGGTGCTATGTATGTACAAGCCCCAAAATTTTAATATTCCCAACTCTTTTATCTTGAGTCCATAGTAATGCCTTCCTTCAACTATTGTAATTCGTCACTATCATCAACAAAAATAGTCAATTTGTTACCCTTTTTTTTTTTTTAATTTGTACAAAATAGTATTATCAACCTAGCTCAGACAATATGCATGGTTCTTTATTTCTTCCTAAAGCATTCAAACCATGCAATTGGGAATTGCTCAAGGCTTATAAAGATTTGTTTAAATTATAAAATTTATAATCACTAAGATTCTTCTCAAACCTACGAGGTAGGCTAATAAAGACTTCTTCCTCTAAATCTCCATTTAGAAAGACTTTATTTACATTCGATAGATATAGAAGCAAATTATGTTTCGTGGTTAAGGCTATGGAAAAAAGTAACCAAATATAGTTAATTTTGGCAACCAGAGCGAATGTTTGTTGCTAATCGCTAGCAAAAATTTAAATAAATCCTTTTGCAACAAGTCTAGTCTTTAATCTCTCCACGCTACCATAAGTTTTGTATTCTATGTAAATACATACAACCTAATGCCAAACTAGAAGTATTTCTCCCCTTGCTTGTAATCCATGACTTGTGGACAAATTTCACTATAATATCCCTCATTTTTCATATTTCGAAGAAAACATGGTGTAGATGAGAGATAAGGTTTTCGTAAAAATTTAGGTGTTAGACATGTAAATACCTAGGAATTGGGTGGTATATATGTAATAAACACTTTCCAGAAAAGGGTGGTGTGATTCATGGAAAACCCAAGATAGCATTTCTTGATGATTTCTCCCAAAATTTTCAAAACGAACTTGCCTAAATATTCCCCGTTTTCAACAGAACGAAAACTAAATCCCAATCATCTATTTTTTACTTATGAGTTGACAGATAACAATCAAAACAAAAATAGGCATGGGCAGAAAAGGAAGGTAAGACGACTGTTTGCATTAATAATAGGGGCATTTACATACATACCACCCAATTCCTATGCATTTAGATATTTAACAATTAAAGTTTAATTTTTACATTTTTGCCACCCAAAATTTTCATATCACATAAAAAAACACCACAAATTTAACTTTTAAAAAGTGAAATACACCTTTCATGCATATGTAAGGTGGCATATATGTAAAAATTGAAGTTGATGTGTTAGATATGCAAATACATGAGAATTGAGTGGCATGTATGTAAAGCTTCCCTGGATCTATTGCATTCATATCCGAAACTATACAATCAAAAGCAAAATCTAGATATTCTACAAAACTATTTCCATCAAAATAACTTGAAAGCATCTCGTACCTGAAGAATAGCGTGAGGGCTATTTTGAAAAATCCACTCAAAGAACACAACTGCTTTTTCCTGCTTCTTGAAATAAACTTTGAGGGCATTTTTATACTTTCCAAGTTCTACCTCCGACTCCAGCGATGTTGTTAAAGTATTAGGGTGGTGCTCAATCGGTATCAACAGCACATGATCTTGAACAAGCGGACCTTTGGCAAGTGCACAGTAGTAACTTTCCCCGATGCTAAGCACAAGATGAACCTCAGCATCAGGGCCTGACAAGCAGAACCAACACTTTTTCTCTGGGATCCTCCTGTCATTAAAAATTATGGAGTCAAGACAACAGAACAGTTTTTTTTTTTAAGCAGTCCACAAACAAGGAGTTAATTAGCAAGTGAGGATCGAAACCACGAACTTGGCAACAATTTCCAAGGCCCTTGCCAACCGAGACAATTAAGGGAAATTTACATAAATACCACACAATCCTTATGTATTTACATATCTAACACCTAAAGTTTGATATTTACACTTACAACACCTATACGTCATAAATCTATTAATGAAAAGGTCTATTTCACTTTTAAAAAGGTAGTGATGATAGTATTTTTGATGTGATGTTAGAGATTTGGTTGGTAAGCATGTAAATATGAAAGTTTATGTGTTAGATGGGTAAATACGTAAGAATTGTGTGGCACGTATGTAAATGCACAGCAGGAGAACAGACAACTGAAACTATATCTTGGCATATGATATAATTGCCATTGAGAAAATAAATTAAGACAATAATTGAGATTTAATCAATAAAGTGGAGCTACTTTGACTTGCACAAATAATTTCAATATGAAGCCCAAACAGAAGACGATGTAGTTTTTCACAAAATTAAACATATAAAAGCCATAATAAAACCAAAAAAATCAATAAAATAACCAATAGCGATAACCTTTCAAGTAGAGGGTTATAAATATAACTCACCAAAAAAAAAACAGCTAAAATAATTCTAAAATTGATATTCTTATCTGCCGAGTCTCATATTATCATATATGACTTCGTGTTAGAATTTATGTACATTTATCTTANAACTATATCTTGGCATATGATATAATTGCCATTGAGAAAATAAATTAAGACAATAATTGAGATTTAATCAATAAAGTGGAGCTACTTTGACTTGCACAAATAATTTCAATATGGTGCCCAAACAGAAGATGATGCAACTTTTCACAAAATTAAACATATAAAAGCCATAATAAAACCAAAAAAATCAATAAAATAACCAATAGCGATAACCTTTCAAGTAAAGGGTTATAAATATAACTCACAAAAAAAAAAAACAGCTAAAATAATCCTAAAATTGATATTCTTATCTGCCGAGTCTCATATTATCATATATGACTTCGTGTTAGAATTTATGTACATTTATCTTGAGTGTCCTTGCATCCTACAGTACTGTAAATTCCAAGCTCAATTATTTTTCAAACTAAGGCAATATACCAAAAGTAGAATATGAGTATATGGACAAGTCTATTGAAACTGACAATGAACAGGCAAAGTCTTAAAAACCANCATCCTACAGTACTGTAAATTCCAAGCTCAATTATTTTTCAAACTAAAGCAATATACCAAAAGTAGAATATGGTATATGGACAAGTCTGTTGAAACTGACAATGAACAGGCAAAGTCTTAAAAACTGCTAGATAACTGAACAAACAATTTGCAGATGAGTTTTAAATTTGAAAGCTATATGGCTTTCCCTTCAAATTGGATTTTATACCATTTACTTCTGATATGTCCTAGCATCAATTTAAGCTAACATGAAAAATTTCCTAAATAAGAAAAATTACATGTGTAATGCCCAAAACTTAGATATTTACAAAACTAACACCTAAAGTACAAAAAATGTATGTCATAAAATAACAAAACCACATATTTGCATAAGTCATAATTAAATCNAATAAGAAAAATTACATGTGTAATGCCCAAAACTTAGATATTTACAAAACTAACACCTAAAGTACAAAAAAATGTAAGTCATAAAATAACAAAACCACATATTTGCATAAGTCATAATTAAACCACTGCAAAATTAATGAAAGCAAAAAAATATATATTATATGTTTATTGTGCTCCACAAAATTTGGGCGGTATCACTACAAGTCGAAGAAGTTAGATGTTAGCTTTCAAAACCATTAAATTTTCCATGCTACATAAGAAAATGCATCAAATAAAAATTGTATGAGTAACCCTTCAAATTCGATTTTATAACTTTTGCATTGCATCAACCAACATTTTGCAAGAAAATCCTGTCGCTCTAGCAACATTTTAAGTTCAATGTGAAAAAAATAAAAAAAATACTAAAAAAGGAAAATTAACCAAGTAAGTTCGACTTATTTGAGCATATCATAAGCAAATCATTAAGAATTCAAGGAAAGCAAAAAAATATGTGGATTAAGTTTTGCTGCGCTCTTCCATAATTAAAAGTTATTATTATAAATGGAAGCAACTGGATGTTACTATTGAAAATAATCAATTTCAAATGGTAGATAAAAAAAATCCCAANTTAACCAAGTAAGTTCGACTTATTTGAGCATATCATAAGCAAATCATTAAGAATTCAAGGAAAGCAAAAAAAATATGTGGATTAAGTTTTGCTGCGCTCTTCCATAATTAAAAGTTATTATTATAAATGGAAGCAACTGGGTGTTACTATTGAAAATAATCAATTTCAAATGGTAGATAAAAAAATTCCCAGCCCCAACAAAGAAAAGAAAAAACAATGCAAGCAAAGAAGAAAATATAAGCGCCACAATGCCATACATACCTATAAGATTTTCCATTTTGACAACCCTGCCCTTCTACGGTGAGCGTATCTCCTTCCTCTATCAAATTATGCNAAGAAAATATAAGCGCCACAATGCCATACATACCTATAAGATTTTCCATTTTGACAACCCTGCCCTTCTACGATGAGCGTATCTCCTTCCTCTATCAAATTATGCCTAAATCTGCAATCCGGACCACGCTCACATTTTCCTTTGTTAAGAAAATCAAAACAAACATTTTTAAGATATTGTCCCCTGGCTTCTTCATCGTGTCGATAACTACACTTTTTCCCTTGGGCACAAGCTCCAGAAGAAATATATTTGAAGCACAATCTTTCCCCAGCAACTCCATTCCTCGGCCTCTTTTTTGAAACATCGTACCGCCAGTATTGATCAACAGAATCACTATTAGCGGGCCTTTTAGTGTGTTCTTTTGTATGATTGATAGCGCCTTCCAAACTATATGGAGATNTATTGATCAACAGAATCACTATTAGCGGGCCTTTTAGTGTGTTCTTTTGTATGATTGATAGCGCCTTCCAAAGTATATGGAGATACTGTTGCATTTGGTGGTTTTAAACAGACTTCTGAAGCCGGCATTGTAGATGCTGGAGTAGGAGAAATTGCATGAATAAATTTCTGGAAAGAATGTGTAACATACCACAAGTCATGTGATGCAAAATATGTTCACAAGTTGATCAGAACTTTGTTTTAAACAAAAAAATAAGCAATAAAATCATGTTCACCGGTAACCAATAACAACCACAAGAATTTTTCAAAATAGAGTTTACATGCAAGTGAAGGTCNAAAATCCACTCAAAGAACACAACTGCTTTTTCCTGGTTCTTGAAATAAACTTTGAGGGCATTTTTATAATTTACAAGTTCTAACTCCGACTCCGGCGATGTTGTTAAAGTATTAGGGTGGTGTTCAATCGGTATCAACAGGACATGATCTTGAACAAGCGGACCTTTGGCAAGTGCACAGTAGTAACTTTCCCCGATGCTAAGCACAAGATGAACCTCAGCATCAGGGCTTGACAAGCAGAACCAACACTTTTTCTCTGGGATCCTCCTGTCATTAAAAATTATGGAGTCAGGACAACAGAACAGTTTTTTTTTAAGCAGTCCACAAACAAGGAGTTAATTAGCAAGTGAGGATCGAACCCACGAACTTGGCAACAATTTCCAAGGCCCTTGCCAACCGAGACAATTAAGGGAAATTTACATAAATACCACACAATCCTTATGTATTTACATATCTAACACCTAAAGTTTGATATTTACACTTACAACACCTATACGTCATAAATCTATTAATGAAAAAGTCTATTTCACTTTTAAAAAGGTAGTGATGATAGTATTTTTGATGTGATGTTAGAGATTTGGTTGGTAAGCATGTAAATATGAAAGTTTATGTGTTAGATGGGTAAATACGTAAGAATTGTGTGGCACNAAAGGTAGTGATGATAGTATTTTTGATGTGATGTTAGAGATTTGGTTGGTAAGCATGTAAATATGAAAGTTTGTGTTAGATGGGTAAATACAGAAGAATTGTGTGGCATGTATGTAAATGCACAGCAGGAGAACAGACAACTGAAACTATATCTTGGCATATGATATAATTGCCATTGAGAAAATAAATTAAGACAATAATTGAGATTTAATCAATCAAGTGGAGCTACTTTGACTTGCACAAATAATTTCAATATGAAGCCCAAACAGAAGACGATGTAGTTTTTCACAAAATTAAACATATAAAAGCCATAATAAAACCAAAAAAATCAATAAAATAACCAATAGCGATAACCTTTCAAGTAGAGGGTTATAAAAATAAAAAAAAATAAAAAAAAAAAACCAGCTAAAATAATCCTAAAATTGATGTTCTTATCTGCCGTGTCTCATATTATCATATATGACTTCGTGTTAGACTTTATGTACATTTATCTTAATTTATCTTGAGTTTCCTTGCATCCTACAGTACTGTAAATTCCAAGCTCAATTATTTTTCAAACTAAAGCAATATACCAAAAGTAGAATATGAGTATATGGACAAGTCTATTGAAACTGACAATAAACAGNAAAGCCATAATAAAACCAAAAAAATCAATAAAATAACCAATAGCGATAACCTTTCAAGTAGAGGGTTATAAATATAAATTAAAAAAATAAAAAAAAACCAGCTAAAATAATCCTAAAATTGATATTCTTATCTGCCGTGTCTCATATTATCAAATATGACTTCGTGTTAGAATTTATGTACATTTATCTTAATTTATCTTGAGTTTCCTTGCATCCTACAGTACTGTAAATTCCAAGCTCAATTATTTTTCAAACTAAAGCAATATACCAAAAGAAGAATATGAGTATATGGACAAGTCTATTGAAATTGACAATGAACAAGCAAAGTCTTAAAAACCGCTAGATAACTGAACAAACAATTTGCAGATAAGTTTTAAATTTGAAAGCTATTTGGCTTTCCCTTCAAATTGGATTTTATACCATTTACATAGCATCAGCCAGCCTTTTGCTAGATACTTCTGATATGTCCTAGCATCAATTTAAGCTTAACATGAAAAATTTCCTAAAAAAGAAAAATTACACGTGTAATGCCCAAAACTTAGATATTTACAAAACTAACACCTAAAGTACANCATCAGCCAGCCTTTTGCTAGATACTTCTGATATGTCCTAGCATCAATTTAAGCTTAACATGAAAAATTTCCAAAAAAAGAAAAATTACATGTGTAATGCCCAAAACTTTGATATTTACAAAACTAACACCTAAAGTACAAAAAAATCTATGTCATAAAATAACAAAACCACATATTTGCATAAGTCATAATTAAATCACTGCAAAAATAACAAAACCACATATATATATAATCTTTTTATTGTGCTCCACAAAATTTGGGCGGTATCACTACAAGTCTGAAGAAGTCAGATGTTAGTTTTCAAAACCATTAAATTTTCCATGCTACATAAGAAAATGCATCAATGAAAATAGTATGAGTAACCCTTCAAATTTGATTTTATAACTTTTGCATTGCATCAACCAACATTTTGCAAGAAAATCCTGTCGCTCTAGCAACATTTTAAGTTCAATGTGAAAAGAATAAAAAAATACTAAAAAAGGAAAATTAACCAAGTAAGTTCGACTTATTTAAGCATATCATAAGCAAATCATTAAGAATTCAAGGAAAGCAAAAAAATATGTGGATTAAGTTTTGCTGAGCTCTTCCATAATTAAAACTTATTATTATAAATGGAAGCAAGTGGGTGTTACTATTGAAAATAATCAATTTCAAATGGTAGATAAAAAATTCCCAACCCCAACAAAGAGAAGAAAAAACAATGCAAGCAAAGAAGATAATATAAGCGCCACAATGCCATACGTACCTATAAGATTTTCCATTTTGACAACCCTGCCCTTCTACNATCAATTTCAAATGGTAGATAAAAAATTCCCAACCCCAACAAAGAGAAGAAAAAACAATGCAAGCAAAGAAGCTAATATAAGCGCCACAATGCCATACATACCTATAAGATTTTCCATTTTGACAACCCTGCCCTTCTATGGTGAGAATATCTCCTTCCTCTACCAAACTATGTCTAAATCTGCAATCCGGACCACGTTCACATTTTCCTTTGTTAAGAAAATCAAAACAAACATTTTTAAGATATTGTCCCCTGGCTTCTTCATCGTGTCGATAATTACACTTTTTCCCTTGGGCACAAGCTCCAGAAGAAATATATTTGAAGCACAATCTTTCCCCAGCAACTCCATTCCTCGGCCTCTTTTTTGAAACATCAAACCGCCAGTATTGATCAACAGAATCACTATTAGCGGGCCTTTTAGTGTGTTCTTTTGTATGATTGATAGCGCCTTCCAAACTATATGGAGATACTGTTGTATTTGGTGGTTTTAAACAGATTTCTGAAGCCGGCATTGTAGATGCTGGAGTAGGAGAAATTGCATGAATAAATTTCTGGAAAGAATGTGTAACATACCACAAGTCATGTGATGCAAAATATGTTCACAAGTTGATCAGAACTTTGTTTTAAACAAAAAAATAAGCAATAAAATCATGTTCACCGGTAACCAATAACAACCACAAGAATTTTTCAAAATAGAGTTTACATGCAAGTGAAGGTCAAAATCAAGTGGGACACACTAATTATGAGTTTAAAAAAAATGGAACATTTTAAGAGAATTAATGGCTTAGGAATCGTTAAGATTACGCTAAAGAGTTGGGATAAAACTAAAAAATGATGATCCTTGCGCTAGACAATTAAAGGCTATTCAAGAATCCAACCTGATCCCATAAAGGCTTTCTTTAATGCCACAAGTTCTTGCTTTCTTCTTCATCACTTCAAACTGTTCCTATCTTCACCTTGTTTATCCATAGAACAAGGAATGGGTGGCTTAAAAAACTCTAACTACGATTCCACCAAACATAACCAAACAAACGGAGTGATTTACATTCCTGCCTAAATAATATACCATTCTCTGTTCCATTGAAAAATAACAATGCAGATGATGAAATCATTATTATCCAAATAAATCTACGGTATCAATAGAGCCAAATCATTCCACCACTGTGATAGCTGGAATGACATCTTATATTTATTAGCAGAATAGCTCTTTTCAAAACCACTTTGAGCTTATTATTAATGTCACCATAAGTCCAAGTAAAGTCTATGCATGCATGATTGACGCGTCACTTAACTAATATGTCAATTAAATTGACTTATATATCATTTGACTTTGGGCTAAAAATAAAATTCTGATGCATTAACCAAATAGGAATTTAGAATATCTTAGTTACAATACGAAGATACTGTATTTTAGGTTTAAACAAGTAATTTGATGAAATGTAGAAAAATTTAATTAAGCAAAAGTTATTTGGCTTATCAAATCTATCTTGGATAATCAAAATAAATGAATTATTTTTTGATAAATTTACTTTATTTTGTTAAAATATAATTTTTTTAACTAAAAAAGTTGTATTTGTATTTTAAATAAAACAATTGAAGAGACGCAGATAAATTGGATGGTAAAATATATGCAAAAATTTACATAAATAGTAATAAATCATTTTAGCTACCTCATGGAAAGTGGCATGGCGCCAATTTCATTGAAGACCAATCCGGCATATTCAACCTTAATAATGAAACAACGCTTTTAGCTAGTTTAGTAAACTAACCTAAAACCAAGAATTGGATGACCAAAAGATGGAAAACTGGGACAAGTAACGCTTGGATGATGGGTTTACATAATTATAATTGTCAATTGACACAGCAATACAACCTAAATAGGCTAAACTAATATACATACCACCCAATTCCTATGGATTTAGTATTTACATATATAACATCTAAACTTTGCTTTTTTACATTTATACCATCCAAAATTCTCACATCACATAAAAAATACCACCATTTTAACCATTAAAATGTGAAAGACACCTTTTAATGCATATATAAGGTGGCATATATGTAAAAATTGAAGTTCAGGAGTTGGACATGTAAATACATAAGAATTGTGTTGTATGTATGTAAATCTTCCTAAAAATAAAAGACAGGCTATTAGACTCACAAATAATGTGCAAGCCTTGAGATGATCACTAATAAAGTGTCTTAGAAATGATTTGACGTAAGTGCGTAAATGCATGGGGACAACCATCACAAATTCCTCTCCCTTCAAACACTTCTCCTTTTGAATGCCAAATCCATGGCTAGTTTCCACAAACACCTGACCATGAAGGTTCACTTCCACAATGAGTAAACTAAAAAAGGGCGTTTATGCAAAGCACTTCAAGGATTTCAGAATCATCACAAAAAAGAAAACACCAGAAATGTAATTAACAAAGTAAGTTTCGGTAATAAATTCATAAATTTGAATTTATAGGTTTGTAAGCAAACTCAATAGTAAATTGATAATCAAAAGCAAAGAAGGGCAGAAACAGAAAAGTATGGGGTTCACAAAGTAATACCAGTTTCTCTTTGTTCCCTACAGAAGCTAGACCGATAAAACGAGTAACATGTACAGCACCATCATTGAAGTAAGGTTCACGTGCATAAAACACAGCTTTAGTTCCAGCAATGTGATAACTATAGAAAAGGTAAGCAAGATAAATTGCATAAATATCATGAAAAGACCAAAAACATATTTGCATTCCACAGCAAAGAGCACCATCATAAATCTTGTGCAACTATGTCTATAAATCAATTCAAACATAATTGTGAAAGTGAAAAAACAGAACCATAAAAATAGCTAGAAATAGCAACAAGAATAGTTATAAGCCAAAAAGATTTGTCCATGCTCAACCGTAATAGGTTTTTCTTAAAAACAAAAAAAGAAAGAAACCTGCCCAAATATTTTATTAATTTAAAGTACAGTACAAGATCATACAACAACAAACAAGCCTTTATCCCGCTAAGTGGGATCAGCTACATAAATCCTTTCTCNACCATAAAGATAGCTAGAAATAGCAACAAGAATAGTTATAAGCCAAAAAGATTTGTCCATGCTCAGCCGTAACAGGTTTTTCTTAAAAAAAAAAAAAAGAAAGAAACATACCCAAATATTTTATTGATTTAAAGTACAGTACAAGATCATACAACAACAAGCCTTTATCCCACTAAGTGGGATCAGCTACATAAATCCTTTTTCTCTATTGCGTCCTACGGTACAAGATCATATATAAATAAATAGGCATTAGATCAATTACAAATAGGGTAAAATCTGAAAATTTACTTCTTCTCCCCCTCTCGACCTGCACTACCTTCACACCTCAGTTTGCCCGCAAATCATGCAATTTTTATCAATGCTACCGCCTCCATACCTTCAAAATTTTGCTAATATCGCAATTCTCTTTCCCCCTTTGCTCATCGTCTTTCTATATCGCACAACATACATTTGCTCCATCCAACTACTTGCAACCCTCTCCTGCCACAGCCGGTGAGTCTCCCCTCCATAACCATCAAAGTTTTCCTTCTANGCTACCGCCTCCATACCTTCAAGATTTTGCTAATATCGCAATTCTCTTTCCCCCTTTGCTCATCGTCTTTCTGTATCGCACAACATACATTTGCTCCATCCAACTACTTGCAACCCTCTCCTGCCACAACCGGTGAGTCTCCCTTCCACAACCATCAAAGTTTTCCTTCTCTCTCAAACCCCACTCTTTTTGACAACTTAAGGCAAAGGACCAAATTCTCTTACCTTCTAAAGCCACTGTCTTCTTTTCCAATTGACAGTTTTTTATCCTCCTTTCCTGATCGACCAAGCTCACCATAAGCCCCATTCTTCTTACTTATCTCCAATTAATGAAATTGTTATNTTCTCTCTCAAACCCCACTCTTTTTGACAACTTAAGGCAAAGGACCAAATTCTCTTACCTTCTAAAGCCACTTTGTCTTCTTTTCCAATTGACAATTTTTTATCCTCCTTCCCTGATCGACCAAGCTCACTATAAGCCCCATTCTTCTTACTTATCTCCCATTAATGAAATTGTTATTCTTCTTGGAGCCACTTATATGCATGCACGCGCTCGCGTGTATATATATATATATATATATATATTAAATTGCTTATCCATTTAACTAATTCTTTTATAATCAATTGGGTTTCAGTTACGTCTTCCTACATTTTCAAAAACTATAATGAAATTAAAATTAAAATATAATAATAATAATAATAATAATAATAACCAATGTGTTGTTATAAATAATGTATTTTGGGTGTAAGATCTTTAAGCATATTTTTACCGATGTTGTTAGGTGAAGCTTAAGAAGATTAGAAGTTCTATTTTGGCCGTATTGAAGTAAGCAACTATTATTTATAAGAGGATAAAAATATCATTCGTTGTTAAGGGCATTATCCTTATGACATCTATTAGGTATCAATCTAATTTGTAAAATTGTTAGTGTCGTTTGTTTTGTTTTATTTATATTATTATGCAATTATTGTAGGGTTTTTTAATTGCTTCTCATGTGAATTAGCTTGTCTTGAACAACTTTAATACTTGTAATATTTACTTTCTTGCTCATTATTCTAGCTAATTGTAGCAAATTCTTCTCATGTATATGCATGTTTGAAATATTCATATTATTTGTCATATTAGTCGTATAATATTCGTGAAAAAATTTTGAAATTATTGAAATTATGTATGCTTACATGCATTGGTATGTAAATCGATAAAACCTTTTTGAATATTGGCTAGCTATGCCGACGGGCCCACAAAGTAATAATTACATAGAAATTGTCGGGTTTCCTTGAGTTGATGTTTACATTTGGTATCGGAGTGACTGACAAAATCTATTATATAAATATAGATTATAAAATTAAACAATAAGTGACTTAAGATACAATTGTGAGACTAATTTGATTTGAAATGGTTGGTTGTTAATAATTGCAACTTTCATTAAATAGCTTAAGCATAACCATG
>JXCR01096530.1:83135-95899 GCA_002079205.1 Phalaenopsis hybrid cultivar | reverse complement strand
AAGGGACCGGTGGACTTGTTCACCTGCGGGGTTTAAGATTAGAGGCAACAGAGCTAGGGTTAGGGTTAGTTCTGAACATTTGATGCCGTAAGGAGAAATCTAGAAGGGAGAAGAAGTGACCGATTGGACTCGCTTGAAGAGCTGGTTGAGGCGGCCAAGAACGTCGCCGCAGAGGAGAATTCTTGGAGGAGAACCGGCCATGATTGTCGACGAGAAGTGGCGGGGTAGGGAGCTCACTTCAGAAAACGAACAGCTCGAATGGATTTGAGTTCCGATCAAAATGGGCTCGGACTCGTCCGATTTCGAGCTCAAATTTGAGTTATGTTGATGTGTTCCCACAGGAAATCAGCTCTGAAATGCCATCAATAAATTTTCATGCTGCACAAATCTCGATGCATGATAAGATCTCATGATAATCTTTTTTGAGCAAAAAAAAAAGTTCTAAGTTTTGATAAAAAATTATCAATAAGTTTGATTTCAGTAAACTTACAGTCAAACTGAACAGTTTTACGAGACCCAATAATAACAAAACTGATATAATCTGAGTCAAATCAACAAATTTTGATAGTTTTTCGAGCATCTTTGAGAGTTAAAATGAATGTCAAATATAACAAGTTTATAGTTGAATCAAATGTCTCAATAAGACAAATTCAACGGGCTCAATATCACTTAATTCTGACATCATCAAGGCACTCAAATGTCCATCACATGTCGTCTGACTAAAGGAAGTTATTCGAACCTTGTAATGAAAGTGATTCATATTTCTGCATTAATTGTACCCAGAACTCTATGAATAGTCTTACCCCTCTATTGAAGTCAGAGGAGAGAGCTTGAGGCATGAGAAAAAGCTTGAAGCTATGAGAATGAGTTGAAATCCAGCATCACTCATGTCATTATCGACCACCGCCGACCATCGTCAACCAACACTCTTCGGTCGCCGCCGATCATCATCGATCGCTATTCATTTCTTGTACAAGTTCTTTCGCGCATCAGCATTGTAACTCGTGAGATTTTGTAACTCTTTTTCCCACCCGTAGGAGAATGGGTTGTACGTGCATTCTTTAGTTTATAGTGGATTTCTTCAATTGAGTTAGACCCCTTGATTTTTTTCTTTAACGGGTTTCCCACTTAAAATTTTTTGGTGTTCTACTGGTTGTTTTCTTTCATTTGTGTATGTGTGTTGAATTCTCTGCAACACTAAGACGATAATACAATACTCAACCATCGTGAATCTTCTAGCACGCATCAGTTTGGTTTCTTCTATAGGAAACGAAGCACCGTTCAACATTGTCTTCTACTCTGAGATGTCTAGCCACTACTTCATTTTCTAATGATGTACATTATCTAACTAGCGAAAGAACCTACATTCTATCTTAAAGATCACTTATGAATCTTTCTTTTATGTGGAGTACAACCTTCAACGAAGTTTCGAAACATCATTCACGTCAATGTCCTGGGCATAATTGTTATGTGGTTGTCTTCTTGCATCGTATTCAGACACAAAGTCTTTCATAACTTCTTCCAGACTAGGGTGCAACCTTCACTGGAGTCTCGAAAGATTGTTCACGTGAACGTCTCGGGCACGACTGTGGTAGGACAGTTATCCCACATTCTCATATTATATAAAAACAGTAATATAACTATTATATGTATATGTATTACAAGATGAAAATATAAAGTATTCTAGATTTTGATATTTTCAGATAATAAAGTTGGCATCGCCAGAAAATAGGAAGGAACTAATACACCATCAGCAAAGTTTCATCATCCAACACGTATCTCGATGCATGACACTAATCTCGAATAGTCTTTTGAGCAATAAACATTCAAACTTTGATAAAAAAAACCATCCATAAGTCTAATTCAGTAAACTTACAATCAAACTGATCGACTCGAAGAGACAGATCCAATGATACCAAAATTGGTCCAACTCTGAGTCAAATCAAGCTCAAATCAAGTCCTTAAACCACTTTTGAAAACTTTCCAAGAATTTTTTGATACAAATTTTTTTAGATATTTTGCCATGTACAAACCAACAAGAGTCACAAACCTTTCATGATTATTTCTTTCAATATCTATATGAAGGCCTTGTCCATTAAACATACTTGAATCATTGAGAAAGCTTCTCATTCATCAATATTTTATAATTATATTCATTCANTAGTCTCCAATGAAGTAGGTTGGGATGGGGATGGGAGAAGAACCATCAAAGTAGTTATCGAACTCCTCCAGGTCATCGGCGGAATCAGGGAAGAACTGGCCGACGCAGAGAAGCANTAGTCTCCAATGAAGTAGGTTGGGATGGGGATGGGAGAAGAACCATCAAAGTAGTTATCGAACTCCTCCAGGCCATCGGCGGAATCAGGGAAAAACTGGCCGACGCAGAGAAGCACGTCAAAGGGACCGGTGGACTTGTTTACCTGCGGGGTTTAAGATTAGAGGCAACAGAGCTAGGGTTAGGGTTAGTTCTGAACATTTGATACCGTAAGGAGAAATCTAGAAGGGAGAAGAAGTTACCGATTGGACTCGCTTGAAGAGCTGGTTGAGGCGGCCAAGAACGTCGCCGCAGAGGAGAATTCTTGGAGGAGAACCGGCCATGATTGTCGACGAGAAGTGGCGGGGTAGGGAGCTTACTTGAGAAATTGAACGGTTCGAATGGATTTGAGTTCCGATCAAAATGGGCTCGGACTGNGATTGTCGACGAGAAGTGGCGGGGTAGGGAGCTTACTTGAGAAATTGAACGGCTCGAATGGATTTGAGTTCCGATCAAAATGGGCTCGGACTCGTTCGATTTCGAGCTCAAATTTGAGTTATGTTGATGTGTTCCCACCGGAAATCAGCTCTGAAATGCCATCAATAAATTTTCATGCTGCACAAATCTCGATGCATGACAAGATCTCATGATAATATTTTTTTAGCAAAAAAAAATTATGTTTTGATAAAAATTATCAAGATGTTTGATTTCAGTAAACTTACAGTCAAACTGAACAGTTTTTCGAGACCCAATAATATAAAAAATGATATAATTTGAGTCAAATCAGCAAATTTTGATAGGTTTTCGAGCATATTTGAGAGTTAAAATGAAAGTCAAATATAACAAGTTTATAGTTGAATCAAATGTCTCAATAAGACGAATCCAACGGGCTCAATATCGCCCAATTCTGACATCATCAAGGCACTCAAATGTCTATCACCTGTTAGCTGACCAAAGGAAGTTATTCGAACATTGCAATGAAAGTGATTCATATTTATGCATTAATTGTACCCAGAACTCTATGAATAGTCTTACCCCTCTATTGAAGTCATAGGAGAGAGCCTGAGGCATGAGAAAAAGCTTGAAGCTATGAGAATGAGTTGAAATCCAGCATCACTTGTGTCATCATCGACCACCACCGACCGTCGTCGCCAACACTCTTCAGTCGCCGCCGATCATCATTGATCGCTATTCATTTCTTATACAAGTTCTTTCGCGCATGAGCATTGTAACTCGTGAGATTTTGTAACTCTTTTTCCCACCCGTAGGAGAATGGGTTGTATGTGCATTTTTTAGTTTATAGTGGATTTCTTCAACTGAGTTAGACACCTTGATTTTTTTCTTTAACGGGTTTCCCACTTAAAATTTTTTGGTGTTTCTACTAATAGTTTTCTTTCATCTGTGTATGTGTGTTGAATTTTCTACAACACTAAGACGATAATAAAATGCTCAACCATCGTGAATCTTCTAGCACACATCAGTTTGGTTTCTTCTATAGGAAACGAAGCACCGTTCAACACTGTCTTCTACTCTGAGATGTCTAGCCACTACTTCATTTCCTAATGATGTACATTATCTAACTAGCGAAGAAACCTCCATTTTATCATAAAAATCACCTCTGAATCTTTCTTTGATGCGGAATACAACCTTCAACAAAGTCTCGAAACATCATTCACGTTAACGTCCCGGGCATAATTGTTATGGGGTTGTCTTCTTGCATCGTATTCAGACACAAAGTCTTCCACAACTTCTTACAAACTGGGGTGCAACCTTCACTGGAGTCTCAAAAGGTTGTTCACGTGAACGTCTCGAGTACGACTGTGGTAGAGCAGTTATCCCACATTCTCATATTATATAAAAACAATAATATAACCATTATATGTATTATGTATATGTATTACAAGATGAAAATATACAGTATTTTAGATTTTGATATTTTCATATAATAAAGTTTGGCATCACCAGAAAATAGGGAGGAACTAATACTCCATCAACAAAGTTTCATCATCCAACACATATCTCAATGCATGACACTAATCTCGAATAGTCTTTTGAGCAATAAACATTCAAACTTTGATAAAAAAGTCATCCATAAGTTTGATTTAGTCAATTTACAATCAAATTGATCGACTCGAAGAGACAGATCCAATGATACCCAAGTTGGTCCTACTCTGAGTCAAATCAAGCTCAAATCAAGTTATTAAACCACTTTTTAAAACTTTCCAAGAATATTTTGATACAAATTTTTTGAGATATTTTGCCATGTACAAACCAACAAGAGTCACAAACCTTTCATGATTATTTCTTTCAATATCTATATGAAGGCCTTGTCCATTAAACATACTTGAAACATTGAGAAAGCTTCTAATTCATCAATATTTTATAATTATATTCATTTATATCCCTTGCCATATTTGAATGCTTCATGAGCACCTCTAGAAGTCCTTGCTAGATTTTAATACCTTTCATCTTTGTCATCTAAAANCTTGTCCATTAAACATACTTGAATCATTGAGAAAGCTTCTCATTCATCAATATTTTATAATTATATTCATTCGTATCCCTTGCCATATTTGAATGCTTCATGAGCGCCTCTAGAAGTCCTTGCTAGATTTTAATACCTTTCATCTTTGTCATCTAAAGCCCAAAACTCTTCAAGCCACCAAACATCACAATCTTTTTTGAGTTTATGTCATGATATTAGTTTTTTTTTTTTAAAAAAAAGAAATTTATGTAGGAGTACCCACTTAAGAGGGTATATGATGAACTCACAACAATATAGTAAAAAGTTCAAGCACCACAAAATAGACTAAGATTTATATGGTTCAATTAAAGCAATTGATTATGTGCAGGGCAAAGTAGATCGAATCTGATCCACCCTTAAGAAGAAACATATCCATCACAAAACACTTATCACATAGTCATGAACACCTAATCTCATCAAAAGAAAAACCTCAAAGCTCTTAAGCTAAATATAAGAGAATCTAATAAGTAAGATGGAAAGGAGAAATGATACCAATAAGATTCAAATCTTGCCATGAACTCTCCACTAGAGTGCTCGTCAAATTGACATCATCCTTCCAAAAAAAACCTCCATGCTTATACCAATAAATCTACCCTTATGGTTTTAGAGCAATGTCATTTGGTGACAGAGTTCGTACACTGGAGCTAGTCATATTATGTTAGATGCATAATATGNTTCAATTAAAGCAATTGATTATGTGCAGGGCAAAGTAGATCGAATCTGATCCACCCTTAAGAAGAAACATATGCATCAAAAAACACTTAACACATAGTCATGAACACCTAATCTCATCAAAAGAAAAACCTCAAAGCTCTTAAAGCTAAATATAAGTGAATCCAATAAGTAAGATGGAAATGAGAAATGATACCAATAAGATTCAAATCTTGCCATGAACTCTCCACTAGACTGCTCGTCAAATTGACATCATCCTTCCAAAAAAAAACCTCCATGCTTATACCTATAAATCTACCCTTATGGTTAGAGCAATTTCATTTGGTGACAGAGTTCGTACACTGGAGCTAGTCATATTATGTTAGATACATAATATATATTACATAGGAATTTTAGAGAAGATTATTTTTTTTCATCCAAATTTCATTGCACATGACATTATAACATCAAGTAAAAAATAAAGTTGTGGTCATCATCTAATAGTTGTTTACATACAATAAAATATTAGTATCTAATTATGTATAAATGATAATAACTATAATACTTTTTTATAGTTCAAATAAAATGCAATTATTTAATGATTTCACTTCATTGGAGCTCTATCATTTCTTGCAAGTATTTAGCAAGATCGAACAAACAATCCAATAAGTTCCACAAAAACCGTGAACTTGTTCTTCTTTTCTAGAGCATTTTGTCTCCAACAATCAAATTCGAGCACACACATATTTGTTTGTGGTGAAATTCAAATCTAAATCAAAGTTCAATTTTGTCTTGGAGTTGGCTATCAAAATGATGAACTAACAAACTTATTGAGGCAAACTAACATCTTGCTCCGACGAAAAAAATAAGAGCATTTATGCATATACCACACAATTCTTATATATTTACATATCTAATGCTCAATCTTTCTTATTTGAATGCATAACATTTAAATCTTTAATGACACCCCGAGAATAACGCTTCCACCTACTTTTTAAAGTGAAACACGCTCTTTTAAGCTTATGTTTATCACACAAAAATGTTATGCAGGTAAATATGAAAGTTTGGGCGTTATGTAAATACATAAGATTTGTGTGGTATGCAAGTAAAATTCACCAAATACACATACATACTTACATACGTACATATGTACATACATACGTGTGTGTGTGTGTGTGTGTGTGTGTCTATACACACACACACACACACACACACACACACACACACACACACACACACACACACACGTATGTATGTATATGTACGTATGTATGTATATATTGAAATTTCTCTCACATTTTGAATGTCATGAATAACTACTACACATGGTCATGTCTATGGAGTACTTTACTCCAACTGAAAGATGACACGGGGACTGAAAATGAAGAGAGGTCTGGTATGATTCATTTCATGTTTTTTAGGGTATGTTTGGGGTAGCTGTAGATTATTTATAATCCACTGATAAGCGGATTATCCTGATAATTTGATAATCTGCAGATTATCAGGATAAACTGACTTGTTGTTTGAGGTAACTTATTTAGAACAGCTTATTGGCAGTTGTCGTTGGATAAATGACAATTCTGCCTATGTTTGGTAAAGCTGTTTGCAACATAACTGTATGATGAAAATAATAGATAAAACAGAAGGAGCAAACTGTTATAGATCAGTTCAAAAAAATAAAATACACTGCTCACTACAGGTCAATTATTTCTCTCCTTAATGGTGCAACGTCAATTAACTCATTTCAAAGCTCATGATATGACCTACATCAGTAAAATTAAGGACAAATCTCATCCATAATGCTCATCGATCCAAATTTTTGAGAGCAACATACGGAGTACCAACGGTGGACTTCAGTTGTGAATGTAATATAGCAGAATGAAAAAAACATGTTTTGATTTACCAAGTTAACGAGCTTCATCAAATAGAAAAAATGTTTTAAAACCACATGTTAAGTGAAAGAATCAAACTTGTAAAACTGATGATAAAGAATGAATGAAAAATAAGGAATCCAAAACTGATCCCACATAGCTGGAATGCATCTACTGAAGTTGATGATAATAATAATGTGAAAAAGGTGAATTGGTTGTCTCAAAAAATATTTATTGTGAACGGGGAAGGTTCGGGGACAATATTTTAATTCTTCTTTTTGCAGTTAGATTGCTGGGAGAATCGCGATCGGGAGAGGTTGGGAGGAATCACGACCGGGAATGGTTGGGAGAAATCACGAGAGGAAGATCTGGAGGAAGCGCGAGCGGGAGAAGGATCGTGAACGAGATCGAGAGCTCCGATGCGCGGCCGGGAGAAGGATTGGAGACGAGATCAGAGAGGAGACAGATCAGGGACGAGACGAGATCGAGGGCTCCGAAGCGCTACCTGGAGAAGGATCGGGGACGAGATCAGAGAGGAGAAAGATCGGGGATAAGATCGGCGAGGGAGTTCTGGGAAGGGCATCACAAAACTTTTTTCCTAATCACGAAAATCATACGCGGGACGCGAGGGGAGTCCGGCTTGCGAAGCCATTAAGGAATTTGTGATATCAAAACGCCGTGGTACGAAAAATTTCATCCCAACGTCATATTCAAATGGGACGACAACGTCTTGAAAACGCTGCCGCACGCTATAATTTGCCCCAAACGGGCACTTACTCTGCAAGCTTGTATTTGTCGGCTACACAAATGGTTGCAAAATACCGGATTGTATGGGGAAATTCTAAAAGATGAGATAAATTTTGTTCGGTTATTTACATAAATAGCGCACAATTCTTATTTCTTTAAATGTCATGTTGGTAAATCTAGAGATAGAGACGGGGAGAGAAGAATAGCTCATAGTAAAATGAACATTAATATGGGTAATTGGAGTCTTCTTGGGCCTGTCAGAACTATTTTATTCATAAAATGATCTCGTATTTATAGAAAATAGGGTACATATCTGAAGCTACATGTTTGCTCTTGCTTTAATGGAGAAATATTGCTTCTGGAGTTCGGATATAAGCTGCGTCCGGGCAACGGATGCGATGCACGGGGATGTCGTTTTTTTTTTCCTCTGCTTCCTTCTACATCGCATTCGTTATCCAGACACAATATCTTTTCGCTTTGAAGATGATTTTACATGATATTTTTGGTATTTTAAAAGTGTGATGTATTCAGTTGGCTTTTGAGTCCTTGATTCGTCTGAATGTATCTGATCGGCTTTGTGATTCTTTGGGCCTTCTATTGGTGGACATTTCTTTTATCATTTTAATCTCCTCTAGAGCTTTAGATCTCTTAAGGATTGGCATGACCATATTTTTTATATATACATATTTACACAGGGTTGTAAATGAGTCGAACACGAGTTAGCTTTGACTCAGCTCGCGTTCCACTGGTTAAAAAATACCACTGTTCATGTCTGCCCATTTTATATTTTTTTTTTAAAAAAAATGTTTTATTTGCAAACAAATAGTCGTTTTGTCAACCCTAATCATGTAGCCGTAAAATGTTAATAGTTTGGGAAAGATTTAAATATTATTATTTATATTAGAACACCGCTTAAATATAATTTAATATTTTTATTCAATTTCTTAATTAATAATTTTAGCTTATTAGCTTTGAATGCTTGCAGTCAACTAATATATATATATAAATAATTGTTTCAAGCCAAAANACAACTTTAATACTTGTAATATTTACTTTCTTGCTCATTATTCTAGCTAATTGTAGCAAATTCTTCTCATGTATATGCATGTTTGAAATATTCATATTATTTGTCATATTAGTCGTATAATATTCGTGAAAAAATTTTGAAATTATTGAAATTATGTATGCTTACATGCATTGGTATGTAAATCGATAAAACCTTTTTGAATATTGGCTAGCTATGCCGACGGGCCCACAAAGTAATAATTACATAGAAATTGTCGGGTTTCCTTGAGTTGATGTTTACATTTGGTATCGGAGTGACTGACAAAATCTATTATATAAATATAGATTATAAAATTAAACAATAAGTGACTTAAGATACAATTGTGAGACTAATTTGATTTGAAATGGTTGGTTGTTAATAATTGCAACTTTCATTAAATAGCTTAAGCATAACCATGTTGTCTAATTTCAATTTCCACTTTTGTCTAATATTATTACATATATGCATATAGTAAATAGTTTCGTTTTGTTGTTTATATTGCATGCTCTAGTCTTATGATTTTACAGTTATTTGCTGCGTTTAATTTTTTAAACTCGTCAATTAATATTTTTATATAACAAATTTCATTTCAACAGTTGTTTCCACATAAGCACTTTCCTGCTTTAGATTTACTTTTTGAATCAGTATTTATATTAATTATTATTGTGGTTGTTTTTTTTGAGTTTTGCATAGTTATTTATCTAATATCATTTCAGTTCTATTTCAGTCAATTTTTTGTTTTTTCTTCGGTTGTGTCAATTATTGGATTCTTATTTATGAAATAAAATAAAATTTATCTTCTTTTGCTTATATTAATTATTACTTGTGTATGATATTTCCTTTTAAGAATACAAAAAGGAAAATGTCATTTCATCATGCCCTATGCTGCCAAAGTCAACTGCTTCGGAACATGATGTCTAATTTCAATTTTACCTTATATTATTACATATATGCATATAGTAAATAGTCTCATTTCGTTGTTTATTGCATACTCTAGTCCTTGTCATTTATGATTTAATATATTACAGTTATTTACTGAGTTTAATTTTTTAAACTGGTCAATTAATATTTTTATATAACAAATTTCATTTCAACTGTTGTCTCCACAGGAGCACTTTCCTGCTTTTTATTTACTTTTTGACATTTTTCAGTATTTATATTAATTATTATTGTGGATCCTTTTTTTAGTTTTGGATAATTATTTATCTATTATCATTTCAGCTCTACTTCAGTCGGTTTTTTGTTGTTCTTCGGTTGTGTCAATTATCAGATTCTTATTTATGAAATAAACTAAAATTTATCTTCTCTTGCTTATATTAGTTATTGCTTGTGAATGATCTTTCCCTTAAGGAATACAGAAAGGTAAATATCATTTCATCATGCACTATGTTGCCAAAGTGTACTGCTTTCCGGACATGATGTCTAATTTCAATTTCCACTTTTGTCTGATATTATTACATATATGCATATAGTAAATAGTCTCGTTTCGTTGTTTATATCGCATACACTAGTCCTTGTCATTTATGATTTAATATATTATAGTTATTTACTAAGTTTAATTTTTTTAACTTGTCAATTAATATTTTTATATAACAAATTTCATTTCAACCGTTGTCTCCATAGGAGCACTTTGCTGTTTTAGATTTACTTTTTGAAAATTTTCAGTTTTATATTAATCATTATTGTGGTTCCTTTTTTGAGCTTTGGATAGTTATTTATCTATTATCATTTCAATTCTATTTCAATCAGTTTTTTGTTTTTTCTTCGGCTGTGTCAGTTATTGGATTCTTATTTATGAAATAAAATAAAATTTATCTTCTCTTGCTTATATTAATTATTGCTAGTGTGTGATCTTTCCTTTTAAGAATACAAAAAAGGTAAATATCATTTCATCATGTCTTCCTATGTTCCCAAAGTGCTTGTGTATGATCTTTCCTTTTAAGAATACAAAAAAGGTAAATACCATTTCATCATGTCCTATGTTCCCAAAGTGTACTGTTTTCCGGACATGATGTGTCATAGAGTAGTACCAGAGCCTATGTTTTGTATTCAATATCTTTTGTCTTCTTAGAACTAGGTAAAGGACAGGTTATCCTTATACTGGCTAGCCAATTCTTTAGTTGATTTTGATTTTATGTAATTTTTAATTGCTTATATGACTCCAAAGAGAAAAGGTGCTGTTGTCACTCATGTAACATAAATCCCGAGAGCTACTATAGAAGAGGTACCTATCCCTAACGATCCCCGCTCACTAGTTGTCGACGAGTTGATCCTGCTCAGCCCATCGGGACTACTAGGCACCAACTCTAAACATGGGACTCTCATGGAGATAGTGACACAGAACATCACCCATACATTACAAGCTAGTATTGCAACTCAAATCGTGCATACAACAAAAATTCTTATTTATTTCAATGATATTTCAACACCAAAAATTTGCATCACCTTCAGTATTTGCTTGAATTACAAGTTGATAATATATTTCCCTAAAAAGGGGGCATTTACATAAATACCACCAAATTCTTATTTATTTACACATTTAACACCTATACTTTTATTTTTTTACCTTTATAACACCCAAAATTTTCACAACATATAACAAATAACATCATTTTTAACTTTTAAAAAGTGGAAAACACCTTTTCATGCATAGGTAAATGTAAAAATTGAAGTCCAGGTGTAAGACATGTAAATACATAGGAATTAAATGTTAGGTATGTAAATCTTCCTAAAATAAAAATATACTAAACTATTAACTTCCCAGATTCAACTTCAAGCAACCAACAGCCTCTAACAACAAGGATGCATGTCTTCTCAAAAGTTGCAAACAAAGCAGTCAACAGACATTATGAATTCTATAGAACATGCATATCTATTATGATCTGCAGTATTCATAATAAAAACGATATCAAAAATGAAAATTGGGTTATAAGAATATTCAAAATTCAAAAAATTCTTAAAACTTGAGCAATTCATTTGAATTGAAACCATCAAGAACTTGTTTGAGCCTAATTTCAGATTAGTTCGCCTTGTTAGAATCCATGCTGAACCAATTTCGAGTTTACAACAGCTAAATCAAAATTAGATTCATGTGGAGTTGAAGTTCAACATTTATATCCTATTTGATACATAAAAAATAAAAATAATAGTCGACATATGCGTAAGTGTTTTGTAATGCTTGCAAAGGTAATAGTTCAATCACAATTAGCAACATTTACATTTAAATTTTGAATAAACTCAACTTCAATATCTAACAACCACAAAATCAATTTTGAGTTGACTTGAGCCTCAGTTCGAAATTAGAACATTTAGAATGGGTAAATTATATCTGCTAAAATATGTGTTGCGCTAAAATATGTGTTGCCCCAAGGAATACAAGTTAACAACATAAAGAGTGAGATAAAATAAAACGTGTCCTATGACATACAAGTTTCAAGCCACAAAACCACATAAAATAAAACAAGCTAAAGCCTACAACATCCCTTTCGAGGTAAACAAATAATATAAACAACACAAAATAAGTGAGTTTAATAATCCAAGTTTGTGTGCTAAAAAGATGCTTGATTAGTGGAAAAAGAGTTTATTGGTTCCTATTTTTAAGAATAAAAGAGAAGCGTAAGAGTGTGCAAATTATAGAGAAATTAAGTTAATGTGTCATACATTAAAACTATG
>JXCR01096530.1:62177-81027 GCA_002079205.1 Phalaenopsis hybrid cultivar | reverse complement strand
GCAAAAAATCACTATTTTGATGAAATTTGTACAAGGTCATTGCTATCCCACTTAATTATTGAAGTAAAGCTCTTGATTCAATTATTAAAGGGATCCAAGTGAAAGGAATGACCCAAAGATAGAAAAATCTTTACTAGCTATAAGAGGAAAGATAAGAACTTCATATTCCACTCATGGAAGCATAACTATAATCCCAAAAAATTTAAAGTGAGCTTGGCTTAACTTTATTGCCATACATGTAAACCCCTAAAATAGCAACTATTTTTACAGTGGAAAGTAATTGGCAACTGACCTGCTCCAAGGAAAATGAAGTAAATTGAAATTATTAATGAAGAAGCATTTCTTGCTACTAAAAAAAATGGGAAATATACACACATAGCTCAAAATTCTTGTGAAATAACATATTTAAACCTAAAATTTTATATTTACATACAGAGCACTTGGGTGCTTTAAATCTATGCATGAAAATGTGTATTTTAAATTCCAAAAAGTGATAATACTACTATTTTTTTATGTACTTTTAATGATTTGAGTGTTATGTGTATAAATATATAAATTTAGGTGTGAGATATGTAAATACATATGAATTGTGTGTTGTGTATGTAAATGGCCCTAGAAAAATTACAAGTGATAAAAATGGGTATTCACTCACCAATTACAATTGGTACTCACTAACCGAAACAAAAAACATCTTTCACTCCCTCACCTTAAACTATCTTCATACTCAACCATGTATAGAACTTTTAGGATATCAAATATGAACTCTTTCGTCAATAAAGGAAGGTGGCCGATGGGGAAATAATCATGGGTTGGAAGTACAAAAAAGAGATGGGATTTTAGTGATGAGTGATAAGAAAGCATAATTAACATCCAATAAAAAAATCATACTAGATAAAAAAAAGTTATAAATTGTAGTCTAAATTGATCTGGTTTTCTCATGGAGTTATGGGACTTTAAATGGCACCGTTCACTTCAATGGGGAAGTGAAATTGCTACAATCAATCAGTAAATAGTAAAAGCTTAACTCAAGGACAAAGATCACTTTTTTCTCACCCAAACCTACAAAAAAGTCGTTATATTTTCCAATCTGGTTGATAAAATCATAGGAGCCATAAATATAATTGATGTGTGCTAGAACATTGCGGCAGTGGGGTAATGGATTATCATCTTAACATTACACGAGAATTCGACACACAATCAGATAAAAAAAAAAACAACCAGTAGAGACACCCAAAATTTTTGCGTGAAAAATCTGAAAAGAAAAATAAATCGTGGGGCTTAACCCAGCTGAAGAGATCCACAATAAATTAGATATTACAAGTACAATCATTGGTCTCACAGAGTTAAAAAGTCTCCCGAGTTATAACGTCCATGCGCGGAAGAACTTCTCACAACAAATGAGCGGCAATCAATGGTGATCGGTAACAACCGACAAGTGGTGGTCGACGGTGGTCAACTGAGGTGGTCGGCGGTGGTCTGCAGCGGCAGGAGTAATGATGGACTTTAGCTCATTCTCAAAGCTTCAAGCTCTTACTCAAGCCTCAAGCCCCTCCTTTCATGAAAGGGGTGGGGCTCTATTTACAGAGTTTTTGATGCAATTAATACAAGAATATGAACTACTACGATTGGAAAGCCTAAAGATCTTTCTTTGATCAGAAAGCATTTGATAGACATTTGAGTGTCTTAATGATATCTTAATTGAGCGACCATGGATCGTTAGATTCATCTTATCGAAACATTCGATCCTACTATAGGCTTCTAGATTCGACATCCGTTTGAGCTTCTAATATGTTTGAATAACTTTCAAAAATGATTTAATGTCTTGATCGAGGCTTGATTCCGTTTGGATTAAACCCTTGTTCGTACAATTGGGTCCATCTCGTTGAGTTGAGCATGTTGAAATCAGACTTCTAAATAACTTTTTATCGATTTTTGAATATTTCTTATTCAAATGGTTGCCTTGAGATCCGTGTCATATATTGAGATTTGTGCAGAAGTTTGAATTTGTTAATGTGTGCTAGAAGATTTGCGACGGTAGAGTAATGGATTATCGTCTTAGCGTTGCACGAGGATTCAACACATACTCATATAAAAAAGAAACAACCAGTAGAGACACCAGAAGTTTTTATGTGGAAAACCCAAAAAAAATTACGGTATCTAGCCCAGCTGAAGACATCCGCTATAAATTGGAGATTACAAGTACAATCTCTGTTACCAAATGTGGGAAAGAGTTACAATGTCTCTCGAGTTACAATGTCAATGCGCAAAGTAACTTGTCACAATAAATGGACGGCGATTGATGGTGATCCGCGATGACAGGCAAGTAGTGGTCGGCGGTGGCAGGAGTGATGCTAGACTTCAGCTATTTCTCAAAGCTTAAAGTTCTTCCTCAGGCTTCAAGCTCTTCCCCCCTTTCATGAGAGGGGTTGAGATTTATTTATAGAGTTACGAAAGCAATTATTTCATGAATATGAACCACTTTGATCGGACGTCTTAGAAAGTTTCCTTTGATCAGACGGCATTTGATGGATATTTGAGTGTCTTACTGATGTCGAAATTAAGTGATCTTGAACTCGTTGGATTCATCTTGTCGACACGCTCGATTCACCTATAGGCTCGTTAGATTCGTCATCCGTTTAACCTTCCAAAAATTTTTGTAAAGCTTACAAAAATGGATTAACGTCTTGATCGGTACTTGATTTGGATCGGATTGAACTCATTTTGGCACTATTGAGTTTGTCTCACTGAGAAGATCAATTTGACTGTAAATCTGCTGAAATCGGACTTCCGAAAAGAAATTTATCGATGTTTGAATATTTCTTGCTCAAAAAGTTATCTCGAGATCCATTTCACACATCTAGATTTGTGAAGATGTTGAAATTTGTTGTTATATCAATAATAAATCCAGCTTTATCCATAAAATCATCTAAGCATGATAAGAGAAGAAACATTTTTTCAAAGCTCGCACACATAACCTTTCCATAATCAAATTCATTGGTGAAACATCAGAGTGCTAATCACGAACAAAATTTTCAAATAAACTATCCCAATTTTCATAAAGAAACAACGATTATTGATCAAGTAAAACCAACCTAACTAAACACATACCGAGGCTTTATCTCCACAGCCAGGTCGGCGACAACAGGATCACTGCCCGAAGGATCTGACACTCCTTCGGCTGCTTCAGATAAATCAGTTCTATTCCAGACTCCAGATGGCCATTCATTAGTAATCACGAGTCAAGGAAGCCGGATAACATCAATGTAATACCACATAAAAACAAAAAAATCCAGAAGCAGAACTTTTACCAGAAAGGAAAAGAAAGAAGGATATGTCATGAAAATATCCACCACTCCTGGCTCCTCCGCTAAAGCTCTCAATGCATCAACATCGTCTCGACTGTACCGGCCATTACCTTCGTCATCGGGAATTTGCCTGCCGGACAAATAAAAGACCGATAACCCTGCAAACAACCAAGGCAGTGCACGAGAATTAGAACCATCGAGATCAGTATTTAATCTCAGAGGAAGCTTGGGAAGTGATATGTGACAGACAATAAGAATACCGTGGAGTGAAAACTTGCCACTGCCCTTGAGCCAATAGAGATTAGGGCAAACCTCAAGGCCATCCGTCTTGAAGCCATTGTTAGAGGGGAGCTTTGCCGCAGCGGAGACGAATCGAGTGGAACCAGCACCATAGTCTCCAATGAAGTAGGTTGGGATGGGGATGGGAGAAGAACCATCAAAGTAGTTATCGAACTCCTCCAGGCCATCGGCGGAATCAGGGAAGAACTGGCCGACGCAGAGAAGCACGTCAAAGGGACCGGTGGACTTGTTTACCTGCGGGGTTTAAGATTAGAGGCAACAGAGCTAGGGTTAGGGTTAGTTCTGAACATTTGATACCGTAAGGAGAAATCTAGAAGGGAGAAGAAGTTACCGATTGGACTCGCTTGAAGAGCTGGTTGAGGCGGCCAAGAACGTCGCCGCAGAGGAGAATTCTTGGAGGAGAACCGGCCATGATTGTCGACGAGAAGTGGCGGGGTAGGGAGCTTACTTGAGAAATTGAACGGCTCGAATGGATTTGAGTTCCGATCAAAATGGGCTCGGACTCGTTCGATTTCGAGCTCAAATTTGAGTTATGTTGATGTGTTCCCACCGGAAATCAGCTCTGAAATGTCATCAATAAATTTTCATGCTGCACAAACCTCGATGCATGACAAGATCTCATGATAATATTTTTTTAGCAAAAAAAAAAACATTCTGTTTTGATAAAAATTATCAAGATGTTTGATTTCAGCAAACTTACAGTCAAACTGAACAGTTTTACGAGACCCAATAATAAAAAAACTAATATAATTTGAGTCAAATCAGCAAATTTTGATAGTTTTTAAGCATATTTCAGAGTTAAAATGAATGTCAAATATAACAAGTTTATAGTTGAATCCAATGTCTCAATAAGACGAATCCAACGGGCTCAATATCGCCCAATTCTGACTTCATCAAGGCATTCAAATGTCTATCGCATGTTAGCTGACCAAAGGAAGTTATTCGAACCTTGCAATGAAAGTGATTCATATTTATGCATTAATTGTACCCAGAACTCTATGAATAGTCTTACCCCTCTATTGAAGTCATAAGAGAGAGCTTGAGGCATGAGAAAAAGCTTGAAGCTATAAGAATGAGTTGAAATCTAGCATCACTCGTATCAACATCGGCCACCGCCGACCGTCGTCGCCAACACTCTTCTGTCGTCGCGGATCATCATCGATCGCTATTCATTTCTTGTACAAGTTCTTTCGCGCATGAGCATTGTAACTCGTGAGATTTTGTAACTCTGTTTCCCACCCGTAGGAGAATGGGTTGTATGTGCATTCTTTAGTTTACAGTGGATTTCTTCAACTGGGTCAGACCCCTTGATTTTTTTCTTTAACGGGTTTCCCACTTAAAATTTTTTGGTGTTTCTACTAGTAGTTTTCTTTCATATGTGTATGTGTGTTGAATTCTCTACAACACTAAGACGATAATACAATACTCAACCATCGTGAATCTTCTAGCACGCATCAGTTTGGTTTCTTCTATAGGAAACGAAGCACCGTTCAACACTGTCTTCTACTCTGAGATGTCTAGCCACTACTTCATTTCCTAATGATCTACATTATCTAACTAGCGAAGAAACCTCCATTTTATCTTAAAGATCACCTCTGAATCTTTCTTTGATGCGGAATAAAACCTTCAACAAAGTTTCGAAACATCATTCACGTCAACGTCTCGGGCATAATTGTTATGGGGTTGTCTTCTTGCATCGTATTCAGACACAAAATTTTTCACAACTTCTTCCAGACTGGGGTGCAACCTTCACTGGAGTCTCGAAAGGTTGTTCACGTGAACGTCTCGAGCACGACTATGGTAAGACAATTATCCCACATTCTCATATTATATAAAAACAATAATATAACTATTATATGTATAACGTATATGTATTACAAGATGAAAATATACAACATTTTAGATTTTGATATTTTCAGATAATAAAGTTTGGCATCGCCAGAAAATAAGGAGGAACTAATACACCATCTACAAAGTTTCATCATCCAACACATATCTCGATGCATGACACTAATCTCGAATTGTCTTTTGAACAATAAACATTCAAAGTTTGATAAAAAAGTCATCCATAAGTTTGATTCAGTAAATTTACAATCAAACTGATCGACTCGAAGAGACAGATCCAATGATACCAAAATTGGTCCAAGTCTGAGTCAAATCAAACTCAAATCAAGTTATTAAACCACTTTTAAAAGCTTTCCAAGAATATTTTGATACAAATTTTTTGAGATATTTTGTCATGTACAGACCAACAAGTCTCAAAACTTTCATGATTATTTCTTTCAACATCTATATGAAGGCCTTGTCCATTAAACATACTTGAATCATTGAGAAAGCTTCTCATTCATCAATATTTTATAATTATATTCATTCATATCCCTTTCCATATTTGAATGCTTCATGAGCGCCTCTAGAAGTCCTTGCTAGAGTTTAACACCTTTCATCTTTGTCATCTAAAGCCCAAAACTCTTCAAGCCACCAAACATCACAATCTTTTTTGAGTTTATGTCATGATATTAGTTTTTTTTTTTTTTAATTATGTTGGAGTACCGACTTAAGAGGGTATATGATGAACTCACGAAAATATAGTAAAAAGTTCAAGCACCACAAAATAGATTAAGATTTATATGGTTCAATTAAAACAATTGATTATGTGCAGGGCAAAGTAGATCAAATCTAATCCACCCTTAAGAAGAAACATATGCATCCAAAAACACTTAACACATAGTCATGAACACCTAATCACATCAAAAGAAAACCTTCAAAGCTCTTAAAGCTAAATATAAGCGAATCCAATAAGTAAGATGGAAAGGAGAAATGATACCAATAAGATTCAAATCTTGCCATGAACTCTCCACTAGAGTGCTCGTCAAATTGACATCATCCTTCCAAAAAAAACCTCCATGCTTATACCAATAAATCTACCCTTATGGTTAGAGCAATGTCATTTGGTGACAGGGTTCGTACACTGGAGCTAGTCATATTATGTTAGATACATAATATATATTACATTGGGATTTTAGAGAAGATTTTTTTTTTTTTTCATCCAAATTTCATTGCACATGATACTATAACATCAAGTACAAAATTAAGTTGTGGTCATCATCTAATAGTTGTTTACATACAATAAAATATTAGTATCTAATTATTTATATATGATAATAACTATAATACTTTTTTATAGTTCAAATAAAATGCAATGATTTAATGATTTCACTTCATTGGAGCTCTATCATTTCTTGCAAGTATTTAGCAAGATCGAACAAACAATCCAATAAGTTCCACAAAACCCGTGAACTTGTTCTTCTTTTGTAGAGCATTTTGTCTCCAACGATCAAATTCGAGCACACACATGGTGAAATTCAAATCCAAATCAAAGTTCAATTTTGTCTTGGAGCTAGCTATCAAAATAATGAACTAACAAACTTATTGAGGCAAACTAACATCTTGCTCCGACGAAAAAAATAAGGGCATTTGTGTATATACCACACAATTCTTATATATTTACATATCTAATGCTCAATCTTCCTTACTTGAATGCATAACATTTAACCGAGAATAACGCTTCCATCTACTTTTTTTAAAGTGAAACACGCTCTTTTAAGCTTATGTTTATCACACAAAAATGTTATGCATGTAAATATGAAAGTTTGGGCGTTGGATACGTAAATACATAAGATTTGTATGGTATGTAAGTAAAATTCACCAAATATACATACATACATACATACATANAGAAACAACGATTATTGATCAAGTAAAACCAACCTAACTAAACACATACCGAGGCTTTATCTCCACAGCCAGGTCGGCGACAACAGGATCACTGCCCGAAGGATCTGACACTCCTTNAGAAACAACGATTATTGATCAAGTAAAACCAACCTAACTAAACACATACCGAGGCTTTATCTCCACAGCGAGTTCGGCGACAACAGGATCACTGCCCGAAGGATCTGACACTCCTGCGGCTGCTTCAGATAAATCAGTTCTATTCCAGACTCCAGATGGCCATTCATTAGTAATCACGAGTCAAGGAAGCCGGATAACATAAATGTAATACCACCTANAGATGGCCATTCATTAGTAATCACGAGTCAAGGAAGCCGGATAACATAAATGTAATACCACCTNTTCCAGACTCCAGATGGCCATTCATTAGTAATCACGAGTCAAGGAAGCCGGATAACATCAATGTAATACCACATAAAAACAAAAAAATCCAGAAGCAGAACTTTTACCAGAAAGGAAAAGAAAGAAGGATATGTCATGAAAATATCCACCACTCCTGGCTCCTCCGCTAAAGCTCTCAATGCATCAACATCGTCTCGACTGTACCGGCCATTACCTTCGTCATCGGGAATTTGCCTGCCGGACAAATAAAAGACCGATAACCCTGCAAACAACCAAGGCAGTGCACGAGANCGGCCATTACCTTCGTCATCGGGAATTTGCCTGCCGGACAAATAAAAGACCGATAACCCTGCAAACAACCAACGCAGTGCACAAGAATTAGAACCATCGAGATCAGTATTTAATCTCAGAGGAAGCTTGGGAAGTGATATGTGACGNTGGCTCCTCCGCTAAAGCTCTCAATGCATCAACATCGTCTCGACTGTACCGGCCATTACCTTCGTCATCGGGCATTTGCCTGCCGGACAAATAAAAGACCGATAACCCTGCAAACAACCAAGGCAGTGCACAAGTATTAGAACCNTGTGTGTGTGTGTGTGTGTGTGTGTGTGTGTGTGTGTGTGTGTGTGTGTATGTATGTATATATTGAAATTTCTCTCACATTTTGAATGTCATGAATAACTACTGCACATGGTCATGTCTATGGAGTACTTTACTCCAACTGAAAGATGACACGGTGACTGAAAATGAAGAGAGGTCTGGTATGATTCATTTCCTGCTTTTTAGGGTCTGTTTGGGGCAGCTGTAGATTATTTATAATCTGTCGATAAAGAGATTATCCTGATAATTTGATAATCTGCAGATTATCAAGATAAGCTGGCTTGTTATTTAGGGGAGCTTATTTAGAACAGCTTATTGGCAGTTGTAGCTGGATAAATGATCATTTTGCTCATGTTTGGTGAAGTTGTTTGCAACAGAACTGTATGGTGAAAATAATAGATAAAACAGAAACCGTTAACTGTTACAAATCAGTTAAAAAAAATATATACATTGCTCAGTATGGGTCAATTATTTCTCTCCCTAATGGTGCAAGGTCAATTAACTCATTTCAAAGCTCATGATATGACCTACATCGGTAAAATTAAGGACAAATCTCATCCATAATGCAAATCTATCCAAATTTTTGAGAGCAATACACAGAGTACCGACAGTGGACTTCAGTTGTGAATGTAATATAGCAGAATGCAAAAACATATTTTAATTTACCAAGTTAACGAGCTTCATCAAGTAGAAAAAATGTTTTAAAACCACATGTTAAGTGAAAGAATCAAACTTGTATAACTGATGATAAAGAATGAATGAAAAAGAAGGAATCCAAAACTGATCCCACATAGCTGGAATGCATCTACTGAAGCTGATGATAATAATAATGTGAAAAAGGTGAATTGGTTGTCTCAAAAAATTATTTACAGTGGACAGGGAAGGTTCGGGGACGATATTTTAATTCTTCTTCCTGCGGTTTGATTGTTGGAGGAATCGCGATCGGGAGATGTTGGGAGAAATCGCGACCGGGAATGGTTGGGAGAAATCACGAGAGGAAGATCTGGAGGAAGAACGACCGGGAGAAGGATCGGGAACGAGATCGAGGGCTCCGAAGCGTGGCTGGGAGAAGGATTGGAGACGAGATCGGAGAGGAGACAGATCGGGGACAAGACGAGATCGAGGGCTCTGAAGCACAGCCAGGAGAAGGATCGTGGACGAGATCAGAGAGGAGAAAGATCAGAGACGAGATCGGCGAGGGAGTTTTGGGAAGGGTATCACAGGGCTTTTTTCCTAATCACGAAAATCATACGCTGGACGCGGGGGGAGTCCGGCTTGCGAAACCATTAAGGAATTCGTGAAATCAAAACGCCGCGGTAGGAAAAATTTCATCCCAACGTCATATTCAAACGGGACGACGACATTTTGAAAACGCTGCCGCACCTTATAATCTGCCCCAAACGGGCACTTACTCTGCAAGCATGTATTTGACGGCTGCACAAATGGTTGCAAAATACCGGATTGTATGGGGGAATTCTAAAAGATTAGATAAATGTTGTTCGGTTATTTACATAAATAGCGCACAATTCTTATTTCTTTAAATGTCACGTTGGTAAATCTAGAGATAGAGACGGGGAGAGAAGAATAGCTCACAGTAAAATGAACATTAATATGGGTAATTGGAGTCTTCTTGGGTCTGTCAGAACTATTTTATTCATAAAATGATCTCGTATTTATAGATAATAGGGTACAATATCTGAAGCTACATATTTGCTCCTGCTTTAATGGAGAAATATTGCGTCTGGAGTTCGGATATAAGCTGCGTCCGGGCAACGGATGCGATGCACGGGGATGTCGTTTTTTTTTCCTCTGCTTCCTTCTATATCGCATTCGTTATCCAGACACAATATTTTTTGCTTTGAAGATGATTTTACATGATATTTTTGGTATTTTAAAAGTGTGTTGTATTCAGTTGGCTTTTGAGTCCTTGATTCGTCTGAATGTATCTGATCGGCTTTGTGATTCTTTGGGTCTTCTATTGGTGGACATTTCTTTTATCATTTTAAGCTCCTCTAGAGCTTTACATCTCTTGAGGATTGACATGACCATATTTTTTATATACACATATTTACACAAGGGTGTAAATGAGTCGAACACGAGTTAGCTTTGGCTCAGCTCGCGTTCCACTTGTTAAAAAATTCCACTGTTCATGTTTGCCCATTTTATATATTTTTTTTAAAAAATGTTCTATTTGCAAACAAATAGTCGTTTTGTCAACCCTAATCATGTAGCTGTAGAATGTTAATAGTTTGGACAAGATTTAAATATTATTATTTATATTAGAACACCGCTTAAATATAATTTAATATTTTTATTTTATTTCTTAATTAAGAATTTTAGCTAATTAACTTTGAATGCTTGTAGTNGCAAAAACTCGATGTTTTAATATAATATAAAATTTCAGTGTTACGAATTTTGAATACACATTTTCATATGTAATTAAAATGTTGTAAATATAAAAAATAAAATTGTATTTTATCGGTAGTGAATAAAAACTATGTAATATGCATGTAAATCATAAAAAATAAACTTGATTTGTATCTAAGATAAGAATAATTCATATTTAAGTTTTATTTTACAAATAATTTTAGATTTATTAATATTTTTTTAAGATAAATCAAACTCAAATTTATTTTATAAGACTTTGGTCGACATTACAAGGGCTTGCTTCTCAAATATGTATTGTAATTTTTTACTTATATTTAAGAAAGCATTTGACAATCATAATATAGGTATTGATGTGTGCTAGAAAATTTGCTGCGGTTGAGTAATGGATTATCGTCTTAGCGTTGCACGAGAATTCAGCACACACTCAGATAAAAATGAATCGAGCTGTGATCACAGCAGAAGTTTTTACGTGAAAAACCTGTAAAAAGGAAAAAACCAAGGGGTCTGGCCTAGTTGTAAAAATCCACTATATGTTGATGATTACAAATGCCCCTTGTCCCACAGACGGGAAAGGGTTACTAGCTTTACACGTTGCAACGTCGACTGATGACGTCTAGTACGCGGTGGTTGACGGAAGTCAGCGGTGGCTAACAACAGTCGATGAGGTCGGCGGTACTTGACAGAGGTCAGCGGTGATCGACGGCGTTCAACGGTGGTCGGCGGTGGTCGACAGAGGTCGGTGGTCATAGTCGACGGTCAGTGGTTGTCGACGGCGATCGACGATGGCGAGGATGATCTTGAACTTAAGCTCCTTCTTAAAACCTCAAATTCTCTCTTAAGCCTCCTCCCTTTCATGTGAGGGGTGAAGCTCTATTTATAGTGTTTTGATTGCAATTAATGCAGGGATATGAACCATTTTGACGGGCGACCTGAAGAGCTTCCCTTGATCAGATGACGTTTGATAGACATTTGAGTGCCTTAACGAAGTTGGAATTGAGCAATCTTAGGCTTTTTGGATTCGTCTTTTTGAGACGCTTGATTCGATTATGAACTCACTAGATTCGACATTTGTTTGACTTTTCAAATGCCTCTGAAAATTCTTCAAGAGTGATTTGATGATTTGATCCGGGCTTGATTTGAATCGGATTGGATTGAATTTTATATCATTAGGTCAATCTCATCGAGCCGATCAGTTTGACTATAAGTTTGTTGAAATTAGAGCTTCGGATGACTCTTAATCAAGTTTGAATGTTTCTTGTTCAAAAATTGCACCGAGATTGGTGTCGAATGATGAAAATTTGTTGGTGCCGTGTATATATATATCTGTGTGTGTGTGTGTGTGTGTGTGTGTGTGTGTGTGTAATTGTTTCAAGCCAAAAGTAGCCGAACACAAATTAATGTTAGGCTCGTTTATATATCGAAAGCGAAATTAAAAAAAAATTGTTTGTGTTTGGCTTGTTAACTTTTTGAATGAATCAAACACAAGCAGAACACAAACTCTTCATGAACAACGAGCCATTTTTGACATCCTATTTACATGCATAGCACTCAAATCCTTAATATCACGTAAAAAGACAACACAATCATTCTTTTTATGCATTGGCTTAAAGCACCGAAGGTTTCATGCTGCAAATATGAAAGTTCAGGTGTGTGATATGTAAATATTCCAAATCTGTACTAATCTTGACATAAGAAGCTTCTCCATTTACAGTGGAAGCAACTGTATTCTCAGACTTCTGACTTTCAATTGATATTATATACTTCACAAAGCATGAATTTGAATATTATTTCTGAGGGAGTTGTTAAGTGTATTGATGGCTCTCTGAAGCAAAGATGGCTCTTTTATTTAAGAGAATGGTCCCTAAGTTGTTATTTTCAGCTGGAATGCATTTACTCTGCACATGTATTGGGGCTGTATGTGTTTCTTGCTTCCTTATGGGTGGTGATGAGTTGGATTTTATAGGGGAATTTGGTTGACATAAATGCTCCTTTTGGCAAAATTATAACTTTATAACTCTTAGTGCAAATATGAGTTTGTTTGATGGTGCTTCGGCTTTTTGTAAAAATGATTTGAGGGGGNTTTCTTGCTTCCTTATGGGTGGTGATGAGTTGGATTTTATAGGGGAATTTGGTTGACATAAATGCTCCTTTTAGCAAAATTATAACGTTATAACTCTTACTGCAAATATGAGTTTGTTTGATGGTGCTTCGGCTTTTTGTTAAAATGATTGAGGGGGGAAAACTTGTTTATTTTTTATGCTATTGTTGGTGTTATAAGTACTTTCTTATTTTCATTTTGAAGAAGTTGGGCAATAAATTTCTTATATTAACCACTTTTTAGTAGATTTGGTTGGTAGAAACATCATCTCATCATAAATGATTTTTTTAAATCAAGAAAATAGTTGTGAGATGGATGTGTGACATCAATAGTGAGAATGTTGCCACTCATAGACCTTAAGTGGGTATGAGAGGTTTAGAGTCCGTTTGTTGTGGCGGTGCGACATCGCTTCACAGTTATGGTTGTTTCGATAAACTTTGTTTTGGCATATTTTCAAAAAGCTGTCACTGAAACCTGCGTTTCCCATCACTCCTGACTAGATTTTTTAGCTGCAGTCCGATTTTAAAAAAAAATTGTAATAGGCACCACAACTTTTTGAGCATTATATTATTATTAAGCAGCTTAACAACTATTTTTTAATAAGCTGCAGTTGTCCCAAACATAACTCTATAGTCTGTTTGAGACAGCTATATATGTTTTGAGTTTCATGCTATCACCTTTATATAATTTTTGTGACGTGACTCTAACAAAATTGTTCTATTAATTTTCCAAAAAAAAAATATAAACATTTATAATCAACTAGGACTCTTTTAAAAGGTTATTTTCCACACCACGATTTTATAATTAGTCATGCCAAAAATTGTAGNTTTTCATTTTGAAGAAGTTGGGCAATAAATTTCTTATATTAACCACTTTTTAGTAGATTTGGTTGGTAGAAATATCATCTCATCATAAATGGTTTTTTTAAAACAAGAAAATAGTTGTCAGATGGACGTGTGACATCAGTAGTGAGAATGCTGCCACACATAGACCTTAAGTGGGTATGAGAGGTTTAGAGTCCGTTTGGTGTGGCGGTGCGACATCGCTTCACAGTTATGTCTGTCTAGATAATCTGCGTTCTGACATCTTTTTCAAAAAGCTGTCACTGAAACCTGTGTTTCCCATCACTCCTGACTAAGTGCAGTAGCAGTTTCTTAGCTGTACTCTGACTTTTTAAAAAAAAATTGTAATAGACACCACAATTTTTTGAGCATCATATTATATTAAGCAGCTTAACAATTATTTTTTAATAAGTTGCAGTTGCCCCAAACAGACCTCTAGAGTCTATTTGAGACAGTTATATGTGTTTTGAGTTTAATGCCATCACCTGTATATAATTTTTGTGCAGTGACTCAAACAAAATTGTTCTATTAATTTTTCAAAAAAATATAAATATTTATAATCAACTAGGCGCACTTTTAAAAGGTTATTTTCCACACAACAATTTTATAATTAGGCATGCCAAAAACTATAGCCCCTCCAAACGGTCCCTTAAATTGCTTTTGAGGTTGTTTATGTCACATCTTTGATTTACACATTGTTGTCACACCTATATTCTACTAAAATTATTTGGCTATTTTTTCATGAAAATAAATTTATGAAAATAGATTTTTAAAACCAACCCAACTTTATTTTGATAATTATAAGGAAGTCATTGTCTAACTTTTTGCATCTCTTTTCTTTTTTTGGAGAAGTTTACAATGTTTGCAACACCAACTTTCAAAAATTTTANCAACCTTCAAAAACTTTGTTTTGTTTTCTATAATAATTTGGTAGTTATTGATTGTTAGTAAGGTTATAAGTGCAAATATCTAATTTCATATAATGTTATGAGTGGTTGATGGTGTTATTGGTTGGTCTCATTTATGTCACATTATTATTGCAATTGCCATAATTAGATTTAGGGTTTGTTTGGGAAAGTTTGTGCGTTTCAGGATAAGCTGTTTATCCTGAAATGCGGCCCGCGGGACGACAGCAGGGGTCAACCCGCGGCCTGCGTTTAGTGTAAAAATCTAAACGCAGTTTCAGATAAGCTGGTGAAACGCGCGAACCAAACAATACGGCGGCATTTTGAAAACGCCGCCCGCACTTATAAGTTGCCCCAAACGGACCCTTATTCAAACAATTTTGATGGGCAATTATTCAAGTCTTACNTATAAGTGCAAATATATAATTTCATATAACATTATGAGTGGTTGATGGTGTTATTGGTTGGTCTCATTTATGCACATTATTATTGCAATTGTCATAATTAGATTTAGGGTCTGTTTGGGGCAGTTTGTGCATTTCAGGATAAGCTGATTATCCTCAGGGGTCGACCCGCGGCCTACGTTTAGTGTAAAAATTTAAACGCAGTTTCGGATAAGCTAGTGAAACGCGCGAACCAAACAATACGACGACATTTTGAAAACACCGCCCGCACTTATAAGTTGCCCCAAACGGACCTTTATTCAAACAATTTTGATGGGCAATTATTCAAGTCTTATTAGGGGAAGTTAATGTTGTTTTACGCTAAGCTACTGGCTATATGTAAGGGTGTCAAAAATTAATCAAATCTGTCGATTCGAGTTAAAAAATTCGGATTCAACTTGACTTGAATAAGTTTTGGGTTAAGAATTTCTTACCCATTTAATTTCTCAGGGTGGGTTTGTGTTGACTCGCCAACATTAAATTGACAGGCCAAATCATGATTGACTCANGTTAAAAAATTCGGATTCAACTTGACTTGAATAAGTTTTGGGTTAAGAATTTCTTACCCATTTAATTTCTCACGGTGGGTTCGTGTTGACTCGCCAACATTAAATTGACAGGCCGAATCATGATTGACTCGCCAATATGAAATTAAGTCGAAATCAAACAAATTTAGTTCGTAAAAGTTGTCTTATGTTATGTTCAACAGTTTACATAGCTCGGGTTTGCGTCTACTGGTCGAAGATGGGTCGGAGCTGGAGACCAGAAGTTGACTAAAGCATATATGAAATTTTAATGGACAATTTTGTAATATTTGGTTAAATTATTTCATAAAATTTTGCAAATATTTACATAATTTATTGTGCAAAATTGCTCAACTGTTATCCTGTTGGGGTGCCTACAACTAATAACTGCTTTGTGTTTCATATTCTCAACCACTCCCTGTATTTTGCAGAAGATACCTTCCTGTAAGTTTACTCAGATTTGTCATTTCCCAGCAGGCAAAATAAACTTGCAGGTTAACTGAAAAGTGTTGCAGATGGATCCTTGCAGTTGTCCTTTTTTGTAAATTTTTTTTTTCATAATTTTACATTTCAGATAATAATTATAGTACTATTTTTGGCATTTTCTTAAAAAAAATTTGTTGGCTAAATATATATATAAATCTGTGTGTGTGTGTGTGACACGTATCTTGGTCTGTTGGTTGATATCTACGGTATAAGACTAGTCAGGTCAGAGGTTCGAATCTCATACGACACAGCTGGCCTTAAGAAGATGGTACTTGAATTGTTAGACACATTAGGGATGACTGGATGCTCGTATAATAGCCTTTGGTCATTCCTTTAACTACACACTTTACTTCGTAATTAAATATGATTTTTTTTTTGTTTGAATTCTCAAATTTTCTAAATCTTGTTGGCAGGATTTGATAAATCCAAATTTATATAATTTATTAAAACTATTAAATTCATCATGATATTACCCCTTAGAGTAGGTATGGCCGACCCTAATTCATTATGATATAACACCCAACCCCATTATAAAAGCCAAACACTTTGGCCCAATAAGGTAAAAAAATTAANCTTGTTGGCAGGATTTGATAAATCCAAATTTATACAATTTATTAAAATTATTAAATTCATCATGATATTACCCCTTAGAGTAGGTATGGCCGACCCTAATTCATTATGGTATAACCCCCAACCCCATTATAAAAGCCAAACACTTTGGCCCAATAAGGTAAAAAATTAGCAACAATTTATTAAAATTGCTATTTTTATATTGTAAAACGGGGTGTCAAAAATTAAATGGACTTAAAAAATTCATATTCGAGTTAACTAGATTCGCGTCAACTTAATGTTAGAAATTCTAACTCGTTTAATTTACCGGGTCCGGTTCAGACGTTCAAGCTGACCTGCCAACCCAAATTCTAACTCGAAATTCACCCTCTAACATGAAAGAGACACAATAATAACTCTAAGTTGACATAAATTTTATGCTGAATAGTTGTTGTCTTATGTTAAACGAGTTATACGAGTCAGGTTCGAGTTAGTAGTTTGAAGGTTCGTGTTAGATTTTTTAACCCGTCTAGTATTCGAGCAAGGGTTCAGATGTGTATGTGTGTGTGTCTATATATATATATATATATATAGATTAGAACTCTATCAATGCTTAGCTAAAAGTGGGTAGGTTGTCTTAAAATCCAGCAGAAATATAGATGCCGGCACAACTCATTTAACATTTAATGTATTTATTTATTTAACCTTTGAATTTTAATTTTAAATTTATATGTCATCTTATCTATATAAGAAAATGTATATTTTACTTTTATTTCTTAAGATAAAGGAAGAAAAGTATTGATTTGATATGAAAGAGATAGGCGTTATAAATGCAAAAAGGTAAAGCTTGAGTGTTAAACATGTAATTACATAAGAATTAGGTGATATGCATGTAAATGATCCAAAAACATTTAAAATAGAGTGGTATAAAAATAAAAAATCAAAATTTAGTAGTTAAATATGTAAATATACATAAATTGAAATTACAATAAGTGCCTACAATTTTTTATTTATNTGCAAAAAGGTAAAGCTTGAGTGTTAAACATGTAATTACATAAGAATTAGGTGATATGCATGTAAATGATCCTATAAATATAAAAAATAAAAATTTAGTAATTAAATATGTAAATATACATAAATTGAAATTACAATAAGTGCCTACAATTTTTTATTTACATTTTCTTGTGTTTTTCTTACAAAAATGATGGGTGCAATCATGAGGGTGGCCCTGAATTCCTTGAGTTGATCGGATAAGAGAGAATTTCTAGAGGAAATGTTTTAGGAATATAATTTTTCATAGATGGTGAAAAACTTTAGTGGGCATCTAAATTTATATTTTTATATTTACANTTAGCTCAGTTGGCTAGCACATCCTCAGATGAAGTTTGCTCGTTGAGAGAAAAGTCAGGGGTAACCTTTACAAATGAAGGCTTGTTGCTCGGTACCGCCGACCACAACCGTCCGCTCTACATCTCCGTCAACGTTGGCAGATTCGTGTTATCCAGAGTTTTAGTGGATCCTGGAACACCTCTTAACTTGATGAGTCTACGGACGTTAGCTTATTTGGACTTCGATGTTCAGGAGCTCATCCCCGATAAGATGATGTTTAGAGGATTCAACCAAAAGGGAGAAAGAGCCCTTGGATCAATCTCATTACTTATGATGGTTGGAGAACTCGTAACAACCGTTAAATTTCATATCATCGACTCCGAGACCTCTTTTAACGCTCTATTGGGTCGATCATCTCTACATAAATGCATTAAATGCCGCAAAGATGGTCAAGAAAATTGCATCAAGGGAGACCTACAACCATTTTCAGTGCATGAAGGGAATCAAGGGAGACCTACAACCGTTTTCAGTGCATGAAGTTTGTATCCATGAAGATGCTGCCTAATATGCGCCTCCAAAGAAGACTGTCTTCTCGCGCAAAATTTTTACAAACAAAGATAAAGATTCAGAGGGATCACAAAAAGAAGGCCATACAACTCCGTTTCAACAACCTTCTATCACTCCCTTACAACGAGCTGGTGGAGGTTCTTCTAGTTCACGCACCCGAGGTCAAGGCCGGGAACGCGGACGAGGAAAGATCAATTTAATTGTTGAACAGACTAGGCCAACTATCAGCATTGGTGATGAAGACAGTTCTGAAGATGAGGTAATGATGACAAAATAGAAGAAGCCTCAGTACGAGATATCCCTAGAAGATACAGAGAGCAATGAATATGAAACAATGTATGATCGGATAAACCACTATGTGGATACTATGACCCTCACTC
>JXCR01096530.1:0-40507 GCA_002079205.1 Phalaenopsis hybrid cultivar | reverse complement strand
CAAGCAAGTTTTGCCCTTTTAAATTTCTTTCGTTAAGAAATATTTGAATTTTGTATGTTCATAAAAAAGGAATTTTTTTCATGACTAAGCTCTCATTATTAGCTAACTAAGTGGTGGTTGTTGATGACTTTGAATATTGGCTTATCTCAACTTAGGATTTAATAGAAAAATAAGCTTATCCAAAATTAGATTATTTATTTAATTAATTAATTAATTATTTATTTATTGTCTAGTCTCACCTACCTTTTCCTTCAATTACTCAGCTCCACCTAACCTTTTTATTGTGTTTTAAGAGAGCTCACTCTCATTGTACTTGAGCCATTTTATTTCTAATTATCAGTTTGTAGTACATTCTGAACTCAATTCCTGGTTTTCCATTGANCAATTACTCAGCTCCACCTAACCTTTTTATTGTGTTTTAAGAGAGCTCACTCTCATTGTACTTGAGCCATTTGATTTCTAATTATCAGTTTGTAGTACATTCTGAACTCAATTGCTTGTTTTCCATTGCGCTTGCCGTCGTCCACACGGCCGCCGTCCGCACGTCCCCGCACGGTCCCCACGTTTGTCATCTACACGTCCATCATACATCTTCCAGATGTAATATTTCCTTTGTTCACCAACTAGGGGCATCAAAAATTATTTTTAAGGTATCATATATTATAAATCAAACTTATCATACAATTACATTAATATTAAGAAGAAAAAAATAATATAAAAAAGTAAAAGAAAAAAATATATATTACAAATTGAGTAACATACACTTGCCTCAATTTTTTTTTAGGGGAGTCCATTAAGAAGGCGTCATGTGTAAAGTGGACCCATCATAATATAATTTGATTGGTCAATTTTACACGTGTTGCTCCCCTATAGGACTACGGATGCATCTGAAGTTCTGACCTAATATATTCTCCATTGTGTATTGTACGTTTAAAAAGTTAGGGATTCTCATATGTGATGTGATTGTTAAATATTTGAATATTTTATGATTATTAAAATTCAGACATTAGGTGTGTAAATGAATGTGAATTTTCATATTTTTATTTTGGGATATTTACATAAATACAACACACTTTTTATTTATTTACAAGTCTAGCATCTAAATTTTAAAATTAAATAAAAGTATCACCATTATTATTATTATTATTTTTAATGAAATACACATGNCATTAACTATTGTAAATGTTTATTAATAATAAATATGGTAGTTAGCCAACAAATGTTTGCAAATGTAGAAAGATGAAAGGTGAAAAAAACATATATTTATAAAAAGCATTGAACACTTAAATAAACTTAGTAATCTACCAAAAATACACATCATAGGAATTAATTACTCTAAGCTTAACATGCATTTTTTTCTATTTTTTTACTATTGAATAAATTTAATCATATTTATTTAAAGTTTAGATCTAAAGCTCTTACTCTGCCGCGTACCCCGGTCTGTTGGTTGACATCCACGATATAAGACTCATCAAGTCATGAATTCGAATTCTCTCTGACACAGTTGGACTTAAGAAGGCGGTACTCGAATTATTAAGCACATTAGGGGTGGTTGGAGAGTTGTATGATAATATACTCTGTCCACTCCTTTATAATCGATTCATGAAAATAGATTTTACGTTAGTTAGATTTATTTTAAAGATTTAAATTCAATGTGAAATACATAAATACCAGACACCTTTTTTCGTATTTACATATATATATCACCGGGATTTTATATTTATACTTATAGCACATTGGTGTTATGATTGTGATATTTTTTATGTGATATTAATGATTTCAATGGTATAGATGCAAATATGAATGTTTACATGCCTAGGCATGTAAATAAGTAAGAACTTTGTGGTGTAATGGTATGCATGTAAAAATCCCAATTTTACATTGTATTATATAAAAATTGATAAATTTAAAGCCCATTGCGTTTAAATTTGAATTAGTCATTTACATACATACCACACAATTTTTATGTATTTACATATATGATACATAATTTTCATATTTTCATAGTTTCATATATAGCACTCAATTTTGTAATATCACATGAAAAGTGTTATATTTGTAATTATGAGGGTTTAGGTGTTTGATATATAAATACATAAAGATTGTGGGGTATGCACGTAAATTTATCTTTAATTTATTTAAAGTGGATTGTGCTTAAGAGAAAAAAAAAACCTAAATATGATCTAAAGAAACCTAAATACATACGAACTTTGTCATATGTATGTAAAAGCCGAAAATTTGTGAAAAATTATTCTATATTGACGGCGTATGCAGAAATAAATGAGTCATCAGATCTTTATCGTTGATCAAAGCTTCCATCAATCTAAAAAAAAAAAAAAATTGGGCGCACCGAAATACAACTTTGTTCTAATCAACAAACAAGTCTGCAATTAAATTTAAATTGAGGGAATTTACATGCATACCGCACAATTTTATGTATTTACATTTCTCACACCTAAATTTCATATTTTCATATATAACACTCAAATTTGTAATATCATATAAAAAATTAGCTTTATTATCTATTTTTCAATACTAAAGTAGTTTATTTGTAAATATGCAAGTTTAGGAGTTTGATATGTAAATACATAACAATTGTGTGTAAGTAAATTTAACTTTACATTAAGATACTTATTTTTTTTTTTAAGTGAAATGTGCGGCCTAAAGGCTCTNAGGTGCTTTTGGCTTTTCAAGCTGCTTGGCTTTGCTGAAGTAGTGTTGTTGTTACTGTTCCATTGCTACTGACAAGCTTGGAAATTTTCTTTACCTTATTTTCTTTCCTCTATTTGATGAGCTTTCTTGGGGGTGCTTTGGTGTATATTATGGCTACTCCTATTGATTTGGAGACTAACATACAATGGACTAAAGCTAACTATGCTGGGGCAGTAGAAAAACCCTCTTCTTCTTTGGTAGACACAGATCTTCTAGTTTTTCCACAGGAATTTCACAATACTGCTGTTGGCAGGGGATCTGCCCCTTACATCCATCCTGTGGTTTAAGGGATGGGGAACCAGCTGCCATCTTCTCAGAACAAGATCTTTTGGAACTAAACTTGGAAGTTCAGTTCACACTGATTGGAAAATTCAGCCTGGGTCACCCAAAAATGGATCTAGTGAGGAATTATTTTGAATCTCTGAACATTTTTGACTGGAACTTTGGATTACTGGATGGTAGACACCTCCTTATCCAACTGACAAAGGAAGAAGACTATGCAAGAATATTTGCCAAAAAATCAATTATTATTGCTGGTGCTGAAATGAAAATCTTAAAATGGACACCTGAGTATGATCCTTCTCAAGAACCTCCTACAGTGCCTATTTGGTTCAAGCTACCCAAACTACCATTACATCTCTTCAAACTAAATGCATTATTTAATATTGGCAGTACCTTAGGCACACCATTGAAGGTGGATGCTGCTACCTATAGCAAAGCTAGGCCAGTAAATGCCAGAATTTTGGTGGAGAGGGATGTGACTCTACCTGAAGTTAAGAGGATTTGGATTGGAGACTCCTTGAAAAGCTTTTGGCAAGAAGTTGTCATGGAGCAAAGACCCTACTACTGCCAACATTGCAAAATGTTTGGTCATACCAAGGAGAAATGCTACAGGCTAAACCCTCCTAATAGAAGACAACTAACCAACCCACAGCTGGAAATGAACACTGAAAATACTAACCTCCTGAGAGAAAGCAACAAAGAAACTCACCATCAGAACCCTAAGGTGACAGGAACAGCAGAAATAAACACTCATTATACTGATTATATCTCTCCCAAGACCCAGCAGGTTAGGACTCCTTCAGACAAAAAGAGAGATATAGATGGAGTGGCTTTGGAGACAGGTAGAACTGGAAGTGAAAACCTCACAGTTCAAGTTAACTCAAGGGACCCTATTGAGGCTCAAAGAACTACTAGGGATCTTGTGGCTAGAGAGGAGGTGGCCTCCCCTATTGAAGCAGTGGTTTCAGAATTGAATAAAGAATTGGAATCAGAATGGCAGACCCAAAAAACAAGGAAGAAAAGAAATACTAAACAAGAAGATCAGATAAAGGGGAAGGAAGAGGAACTATCAACCAATGAAGATCTTAGCACCCAGAGGAGAGAATGTATCACTAAACCAAGGGGGAGAACTAGATCTAGATCTCAACCTTCCACCCATCCCCCCTACCCATGATAAATATGTTATGTTGGAATATCCCCTTATCTCTAAAAATACTTAAATATCTAAGCAAAAAACATAAATTTTGATTTTTGGCAATTTTGGAACCTATGGTTCATATCAACACTAACAATACTGCTAAAGCTTTCCCTGGCTTCAATCTTATCACTAACCTTAACAATAAAATTTGGTTTTTCTGCAGGAAAGAAATGAAGTGTTCTATTTTAGTTAACCACTACCAAATCCTTCATATGAGTATCAGTTCTGATGGCATGGATGGGTTTGCTTTTTTTGTTTATGCTGGCAGTTCCAAAACTGCAAGAATTGAGCTGTGGGAGACTCTCCAGAACATACAAGTCTCCATTGACAAAGCTTGGATTGTGGGAGGGGATTTCAATTGCATTTCTTCTCCTGCTGAAAGAAAGGGAGGAAGAACTCCCAATGCTGCCACTATATCCAATTTCAATGACAACATTCAAAAAATTGGTTTGTTTGATCTTGGATTTAGTGGCCCTGCCTTCACGTGGAGAAGGAAAAATATGTGGGAAATACTGGATAGAGTCTTTGCCAATGACCTCTGGATTCAAAAATTCTTGCAGACTACTATAACTCACTTAAGTCTTGCTGGTTCTGATCACAGGCCTTTGCTGATCACCATTGGTCCTAACAACAGTTGTCAGAAGAGTGCTTTTAGGTACTTGAATGTTTGGTCACAACATAAAAACTTCCTACAGATTGTAAAAGATAATTGTATGGTAGATTCTCACCCTGACCCATTTATTAATTTGTGGCAAAAGCAAAAAAATGTGGGGAAAGCTATTAAACAATGGAGTTGGAACACTTTTGGAGATTTACTGAAGGTGGTGGAGAAGGCTGAAAGGGAGCTGCTTGACCTGGAGGAGGAGCACAGCAAGGGGAGGACTGATGAAACAACTCTTTTAGAGGTCAATGAAAGAGTGCTTACTGCTGTAAACTAACAAGATCATTTCTTTAGGCAAAAGGCTGCCAAGAATAAATTTACTGAAGGGGATAGAAATACCAAATTTTACCATGCTTGCATTAAGTACCAGAGAAAATGCAACACTATCCATTGCATTAAAGATCAGAATGGGAATTGGATCAGGAAGGAGGAGGAGATTGCTGAAAGTGTTGTCAACTACTGCCAAAACCTCATGACTGAACACAACACTGATAGAGGCAAGATAGACAGAACTTTGTTTTCTGAAAGCAAAAAGTACACTGTTCATCTAAACCTGACTGCCATTCCTGAGGAGGAGATTCAAAGAGCTTTAAATTCCATAGATAGTAGCAAGTATGCTGGTCCTGATGGTGTCACTGCTGACTTTTATAAAAAAGCCTGGGGGGAAATTAAAGTGGAGGTTACTCAAGCTATCCAACAGTTCTTCAAAGGTTATTCTTTCCCCAATTATTTCTGTGCTTCATCTATTATTTTTATTCCTAAGACCTCAATTAAAAACTGTTGGAGTCAGTTCAGAACCTTGAGCCTCACCAATGTAATCAGCAAGATGGTAAGCAAAATCCTGGTTAACAGACTTCAGCCAGCCCTACCCAAGTTGATAAGTATTAACCAAGCTGCTTTTGTGAAAGGAAGAAGTATAGGGGACCACATTTTACTTGCTCAAGAGCTATTACAAGACTTGGGGAAACCTTGCAGAGGTGGTAATGTGATCTACAACCTGTAAATTGGGATTTTATTATTGAATGTTTGGAGGCTAGAGGGTTCTCTAGGGAGTTCTGCCAGACCATTAAAAGATGGCTTGAGGCCAATGCCATGTTTGTGTTCATAAATGGAAAAGCTCATGGGTTCTTTAAAGCTACTAGAGGTCTTAAGCAAGGAGATCCTTTTTCCGCTACTATTTTCATCCTGGTGTTGGATTATTTATCTAGACTCATTAATAGAAAGGAGAATAAGAAATGCTTCAATGCTTATCCCAGTAAAGCTAAGATGGACATAAGTCATCTCATTTATGCTGATGATATCCTTATTTTCACTAGGGCAACCAAGGCTGCTACTAGATACCTTGAGGAATGCTTGAATAAGTTCCAAAAGGTGTCTGGCCTCAAAGTAAATAAGGATAAATGCCAGATCTTAACCAGTAAGAGAGTTCATGTTTCAATCAGACAGTGGTTGATTGACTTCACTGGTTTTTCTTCTATGAGCATGCCATTCAAATATCTGGGCACTCAACTTGTTAGAGGCAGAACCAAACAGACCCAATTTGATGAGGTCATTGATAAAATTAATTCTACCCTTCAGGGGTGGTCTAATTCTTACCTATCTAATGGTGGAAGGATCACCCTTCTCAAGAGCATTCTCACTGCTATCCCTCTCTACACCCTTCAAGTGGCAAACATGAAGAGAAACACCACTTTGATGCTGGAAAGAATGTTCAACTGGTTCCTTTCGGCTGGTAATAGGAAACAAATGATCTGGGCTAGTTGGCAAAGAGTGGCTAAACCTTATGAAGCTGGTGGCTTGGGTTTTAAAGGGCTTCACCACATGCAACAAATCAGTATGTGCAAACTTTGGATCAGATTTAGACAAAATGATAGTCTTTGGGCTGATTACATGATGGCCAAATACTGCAAATATGATCACCCTGGAGAAGTAACTAAGAAAGTTGGTGACTCTAGGATCTGGATCCAGATGCTAAAGGGAATAGAAGACATTGAAAAGTTCCTTATTTGGGAGCTGGGTCATGGAGAAATAAACTTCTGGAAGGACAAATGGTGTCATTCTGATCAATTGGAACCACTGAATAAAGATAAAGAGGAAGATCTACTTGTTAAAGACTCTTGGAATGGAAATGAGTGGTCTGAGGATGCCTTTAATACCATTATGAAGGAATCTTCTGCTGGAAACATTTCTAAAATTCACTTTGATAGAAGTAAAAAAGACCAGATCCATCTTAGTAAAAGGACCAGCACTAGCCTTTCCAAGGATATCCAGAATAGAATTTTTAGAGGGGATAACTGCCAGTGGAATATTTTCACTTGTCAAAAGTACTTAACTCCTTCAATATTGTTCTTTACTTGGAGAGTGCTAAATGATCTGATTCCAACTGATGACATTCTAAAACTGAAAGGTTTGAAAGGCCCCTCAAGATGTCACCTTTGCAAAATTGATCAAGAATCAAGTGACCATCTTTTCTTCAATTGCAGATTTGCTAGGGAAGTTTGGAAAAATTTGACCTCTAAATTTAACCTCAACCTGATCAATGTTGGCTGGGGAAACATCAAAGACAATTTAAAAGACTAGCAGAAAATTAACCTTATGTCTCTTCCCTTCATTGTTACCTGGTTTCTGTGGAATGCTAGGAACAAGGCAAAGCATGAGAACATGGGGGTTAATCCTGAATCTGTGGGGTCTAACTGTCAGGCCTACCTTCAAAAGCTGATTAGCTGGAAGAAGTTCCCTAAGATTTTAAAGAACCTGCCTGATATATAACTGAAATAGCTTAAAGTTATTAAGGTTAGATGGGAGAAGCCCCCTTATCCTTTCATCAAAATAAACACTGATGGAAGTTTCACCAGCAAGAAAGCAGGCATTGGAGGGATATTTAGAGACCACATTGGCAAAGCCTTGCTTTATTTTAAGGCCCCCTACTCTGCTGCTGATGCCCTAAAAACTGAAGCTATTGCTCTATACTGGGCACTCAAATTTGTCATGGAAATCCAGTGGAATTGGATTATTGCTGAAGTGGACTCTTCCCTTCTGGTGGATCTGATCACTGAAAACCTTTCCCCCCTTGGCACATTATTCAGTGGATGCACAAGATAAAGAAGATTATCAGTGAAATTAAGCTACAAATCTCCTTTGTTTATAGGGAAGCCAACAGACCTGCAAATTTTCTGGCCTTGAAGGGTTCAAATTCAAATCATGCTGAGACCTCCACTTCCCCTCCCCTCCCCCTTCAACTCTTATTACAAGGGGATAAACTTCATATACCTTACCTCAGATTGCAGACCTGATGCCTGGATCTTCCTAACTGCTATCTGGTCTCTTGTATCTCCTTTACAGTTGCTGAGCTCATATTCTCTGTTGCTGTAAGCCTGCTGGGGTTTTTTTGGAATTATATTGTAACTATATATATATATATATATATATATACACACACACACACTGTCTTCTCCCTGTGCATGAGAAGAGATGTTAGTGAATGGGATTGTATTTGTTTTTTGTGGAATGGGTCACCCTTATGAGTGAGTCTAGTGTATTCCTTGTTCTTTTGGATTTTGTATTTGCATTTTGTGGTTTCAACATGTAAGGAGACATATAATGATCCTTCCTCTAATATATATATATATATATATTGAATCTTAAACCGTCTTTCGAAAACACATGCATCGAGAATTGGAGCCAAGAGAAGAAGGAAGAGGGAACGAGTTGGACAGTTGGAAAAATCTGGGTAGAGATATTGGGAAAAGGTCCTTTGATTCATTTTTTCCCCCTATCTATAGGGGCATATTTTTACATTTATAGAAAAAAAGGAAGCGATTATGGAAACCTCTCTTAATTACAGAAAGAAGTGATTATGAAAACCACCAATATTTACCGAGAGGAAGGAACAATTCTTGAAACCACATTTAATATAATTAAATCGCTAATTTATTTATAAATTCGTAATACAATTTAGGTAAAATACAACAATTATCAGTTGGTCGTCGTATTTGAATTTAGTCGACCGAAGCGACCGGTCGCGTTACGATTGCGCCCGCCGAGGTAAAGCCGGTTAGTCGTAGATTTGACCAGACATCCTTGCAAGAAGTCTAGGCGGCTAAGACCGTAAGCGTGGTTCGTCAATTGGATTCGCCGACATCACGTGTTGGTCTAGTTGATCAATCAGTTGGTCGTTGAATGACGGTTTCAGATTATGCTCCCTTAGCTCGACATTTCAATTATCTCGCTTTCATCCTTGGTCGTTGGATTTCTTTTGAGATTCATATTGGCCATTTTGGTGCATATATATCAGTACCCTAAATATGTCTCATATAAAAATATTAATTTTCTTGACGACTTTCATGTGCATGAAATGAAGTCTGGTTTCCTTATTAGCTTACCTTGTATTATAAATATTGATCATAATGGTATGGTTTATTTTAAACCCACTCAATGAAATATAGCAATGTCCTATCAATGGGATGAAGGACTTGTCATCAAACCTCCAAGTTTTTCATGGTTATGATAAATTCCAACATATTTATTTTTTTGTGGCAGAAAAACAATCCCTGCATTCTTATTATTATATTAAAGCTAGCAAGCTCTTTCCCTACGTGATGTTTTGAGTTCTGTTGACAACTTTAATCTTATCCGAAATCAGCTCATGATAATTCGATGGGTACATTTTCATTATCCATCGAAATTAATTTTAAAAAAGCCGGTTGCGTGCCTTGTTCAACCCGCTTGTTATCACATGTCCACGGGTCACATGTTCCACACAAAATAAGGTAATCTACATCCAACATAATAATCTGTTACAATTTCATCTCCTGGCGTCCACAACGAAAAAGCAAAAAGAGTAGAGAAATGGGGCAAGCGACACCGGCAGAGACAGAATCGGCGGTTGCGGCCTCTGCCACAAGCATCGAAAAGGACTTCAAGCTAGTCGGCTACTCCAACTTTCTGCGCTTCAATCCCCGAAACGATCGCTTCCCAGTCCTTGGCTTCCATCACATTGAGTTCTGGTGCGGCGACGCCATCAACACCGCCGGCCGCTTTTCCTTTGGACTCGGCATGCACCTCGCAGCTCGATCCGATCTCTCCACAGGCAATCCAGTCCATTCATCCCTCCTCCTTCGCAGTGCCTCCCTTCAATTTCTGTTCTCAGCCCCAATCACCTCCTCCGATCCCCCGCTATCCTCGCAATCTCAATCCCCCCTTCCTTCCTTCTCCCTCAAAGCCTGCCACCGTTTCACCAAGGTCCACGGCTTAGGCGTTCGAGCCATCGCCATCCGTGTTTCCGACGCATTCTCGGCCTTCCAGCAGAGTGTCTCGCACGGTGCCCGCCCTGCTTTCCCTCCAGCTGATCTCGGGCTTGGCTTTGCCCTCTCTGAAGTCGAGCTATACGGCGACGTCGTCCTTCGGTTCATTAGCCACCCAAACCCTTCCCCTGATTCCCCCTCCTTCCTCCCCGGATTCGAGGACGTCCCCACTCCATCCCCCAGCTTCGAATGTGGCATCCGCCGCCTCGACCACGCCGTGGGTAACGTTGATGATCTTGCATCCGCAGTGAAATACATCGCGGCATTTACCGGATTCCATGAGTTCGCCGAGTTTACCGCAGAGGATATCGGCACGGCGGAGAGCGGATTGAATTCGGTGGTGCTCGCGAACAACGAGGAGACGGTGCTAATTCCAATCAACGAACCGGTACACGGGACGAAGCGGAGGAGTCAGATTCAGACTTACCTCGATCATAATGGCGGAGCCGGCGTGCAACACCTCGCGTTGGCGACTGATGATGTGTTTCAGACATTGAGGGAGATGAAAGCGAGGTCGCCGGCAGGGGGGTTTCAGTTTATGCCCCCGCCTCCTCCGACGTACTACGTTAATCTCCGGCGACGCGCAGGTGATGTGCTGACCGAGGAGCAAATAAAGCAGAGCGAGGATCTGGGAATCCTTGTTGATAGGGATGATCAGGGAATTTTGCTCCAAATTTTTACCCGACCAGTCGGAGACAGGTAATAAAGCAAATTTTATTTGGGTTTCTTATGCAAGAATCATATAAAATATTAAGTATAATATTTTAGTCATCTAAATTTTAAATATAATATTACAACAAATCTTATCTATTTATTAGTGAGGGTGTCAAATAAAAATTTTAACTTATTAAAATGTTATATTTGAAATTAAAATTTTCTTTTCGAAACTTTTTTCTTATAATTTTATTTTATTTTGTCTCGTCTGATTGGCCAAGTGAACAGTGATTCAAGTTTTCCATCTCTGGAGGTTGTGATATTAGTTCTCCTTGCTCTGCTCCAACTATAGGCTCATCTTTCCAATATTACATTTTAGTCCACATTGATTAAGCATTAGTGAAAAATCATGATTATAAATGGATTTCTCGAGTATTTCCCTAGTCCAGTTGTTGAAGGGATTCTTGCAACTCAAGAATGGCCAAAAGGTTAGCCTGGCTGAGTTGGCATAACCTTGGCTTTTCTAACTTTTATTTTTGTTTTTGAAAGTAAGTTTGGTTGGCATTGTTGGGATAGAGGAATTAGATTTCTATCCATTGTCAACCGAATCACACCTCCATAAAATATATCGATTTGAAAAATCCAAAATTAAAAATTGAACAAAATCGAATTAAAGCGCATGATAGAAAAAATTTACAAAAGTACGCCATATTTAACTTCGAAAATTGGAGAACGGGAAAAACTACAAAATCACACTACACTAAGCTTCTAGGCTCCACTCCTGGCACAAGTTTTTGGGTGTTTTGATCTAGCACTAGACTTACATTGGTCGCACCATACTTCCACCCATGGATGCCCCCAGGCTCCACACGCAACAGGCATAATTTTTATATATTTAAATAGATCTCCTTGAGGCTTTAATTCAAAAAAAAAAAAACATAAAAAAAAAAAAATAGAAAACAGATAACCAAAGTGTTCCCAAACGACAGTTTCTTATTATTAATTGAATCTATTTGTTCCTCACTATTAACTTCAATGAGAGCACTAAGATGCCCACATTTTTTTTTTTTTTTTGAGGTTAAAGCTATGATGATCAGCTTAATGACAAGAGGTATTTATATAGCGGGCGCACTTAGAGGTTGAAATCTCCTATTAATTTCCAAATCCCAAAGGTCCTGTATGGGAGCAAAGCTTTTTCTTTTTTATTTCTCCTCTTTGAGTTACGCAGCCAAGTATTTTCCAATGTACCAAATAGGGATCAAACTCGGCATAGTTTCGCAGTTTCTATTTGGGAAATTCAATATGATTGATATTGGAGAAGCCATAGTGCGAGGTCATCTCATTTTCTTATATACATTATGTTATATTTATAAGCACTCACCATGACCATCCTTTTCATCTTGAAGCACTTACCCTAAAATCTCTCTAATAATTTTTGTTGCATTTGTTTTGCATATATTAAGCATTTTGAGGGCTAAAACATTCATTTTTTGTGGGGACAACTATTGATAGATTTTATTCATAATTTATATATGTAATATCATTTTTACTAGTGGCCGCAAAAATGTGTGTAAAAATATTATATACATCTACCTGTGTATGTATGACATATCCATTTTACTTGTTGGCAAAGGATAGACCTTCCTATAGTCATCTCACATATCCTCAATCAACTCATATAATGTAAGTTTTGATCATTGACGTCCTAGCGTTCATTTTAGTTTTTGAGCATTCCAGGTCTTGTAAGGTGGTCAGGCCAGTCATGTTATCAATTGGTAGAATCATGTTGCTACCTATATGAAATCAGACTCTTTGATAATTCTACTATGTGGTTGCTCAGACTCAATCCTATCAAGTGATACATGTTTGAGATAAACAGATACTCTAAATACTCTGTAGCTTTTGCAGTCTATCTAATTATAATTGGGCTCATATTAATTCCTAAACTTTATGTTTGACTTGATTTGGTTTTCGACATGCAAGGCGAATTACCTTTTCAAAATCTGTAAGGTTAATTTAGTCTTTTTGATAAAACAATCAATTCACCATTAATTTTGGTCTTGCCAAGTTTTTAATAACCCATAATATAGCACATACCTTCTAACCACGAAAATTGTGAGGTGATGTCACCTTACTTTACCTTGATACATTTTTGGGGATAACATTCTTCATGAGAATGTTATTATTCATGCTATATTTTACTACAACAGCTCGAACATGCTAATATTATTTTTATTTTGCTATAAATACTATTGCGTGGCACTTTGTGAAAAAAAAATCTAATGATCTTTGATGTAACATACTTCATTGTTGAATACGAGATTATCCCGTAAAGCACACCCAAGGAATAGAGTGTAGAAGTGTGAGAGAGAAAGAGAGAGAGAGTGAAAAAGTGTCTGGATTAGTTTGTATAGTTTATTAGCCTTTTGCCGTAGAAATAACTCCCTATTTATAGATTTGGGGGGTGTTAAGCGTACAATTATTTGCCAACCACTGTTTCAAGTAAGGACCTTATGGGACATTTTTGGTTATAAATAGATACATGAATAAAATAATAAATAAAATGAAAAGTACCTCTGAATTATCTGTGGCATTTTCCAGTCGCTTGAGACTAGGCCTTCAATCGGCTTGTTTGAGGATCTTCGGTCTATCAGACAACAGGTTTCGGTCGGCCAAACTATGAGCTTTTGATATGTTGAATTGAAGGGATTTAGTCGGCCATGCTAAGGACCTTCAGTCGACCCCGATAGGGACTTTTACTCATCTCCGTTAGGGACCTTCAGTTTGCCCCGCTAGGGACCTTTGCTCGACTGACTCTCTCTCGATGTGATTATCAATTACCATTCCCCTTGCACGACTCCTGTAGCCATGATGAGACTAGCTGACGGGCACATGACACTGTTTCTTAATCCAACGGGCAGCTCTACCCCTCCAATAAAAAGTTGTCGGGGAGTGTGTAGGTATCATATTAGGTGCTTACACATGTAAAGGGCTTTTGAGGTTATCACCGAGGTGATTCGTGGTATTGTTTCGAGAGGCTCGATAGTTCTGTCTTGGAAGATGTTCCCTGGTCCTTATCCGGAGACGTTATTGTTCAGTAGGTTTTGTACGCTTTCTTGTAGTATGCTTGGTGAGGTACGGGATTTCATGGTTTCGTGTAGATATGATTCTTGGTTTCTCGTGTGTCATTGTTGATCACACCTTTATCTTTTTGGACTATATGATTCCATTGAGATTCGTGCTGACATATCATGTGTGTACATTCATGACAACATTTCAACATTAAATTGGACAATAATGAATTTTTTTTATTGCATTCTATCAAATAAATTTTCTAGTTTCTTACATTCAATTTTTGGTTATTTGCAAGAGAAAATATTTGTCAAGAATTTCTTAATGAAATTTTACTCTTAATGCAAGATTTATTTATTTTATTTAGATTATATTTTAATTTTGTAACACTATTTTCCTTTTAAAAATAATTAATTATGGGCTCATTATGTTTTTCTTTAAAATGGAACGATATGTTACGTAACTAGATAGAAAAATTTCAAATTCTGTTCTTGAAAAAAAAATTTCATATTGGAGTAATATCATATGCCTGAGTTAAATTTAATTTAGAATAACCTCGTTTACCTTCTTTTGCCCATTTGGACGCCTTCGTTTTTATTTTAAACTAGTGACATTGAAAAAAAAAAACCTAGTCATTGAATGTATCATCTTGAAGTGGGAGGATGTTTGAGCTTTCACATCTTACTTATACGTCTCTGTTTTTATTTCAAAATAAAGATTTTTAATATATTTTATAACGTGTATTCAATTAATTTCAATAATGCATTTGTAAAGAACAATTTACTATTAATTTTTAAAAATTTAAACTAATTTACTGACTCCTTAATTAACAGAGAAGAGAAATAAATAATTAAAAACAAGAAAAAGATGAAAAAATTATCTATCCTATCTAATTGCTCTTATTTTCTCTCTCCGCAAAAAATGTCTGCATTAAATATTTTCTAAAAGCAAACAAACTTATTCCAATTGACCAATATTACTTTGAAGCTGGCAAACTTATCCATTGACGTGGCTTCCAAAAGGTATAATTTATTGGGCTAAATTTTCCAATCATTCAACTTATCACCTAATTGTTTGGGTCTTTCCTTTAGTTGAACACATGTGTCATTCCATAAAGACATCTTGGTAGATAAGTGAATACAATATTTTATTAGCGCATGTGTTAAGTGTCTTTGAATGATGCTCAAGGAATAGAGCACGTGAAGACAATGAAGGAGAAGAGAGCGAATAGTAGAAATAAGCGTCAAGAGTCGATTCTTATAAAATGTTCTTATTTTTATAGGTATAGGAGACACCTCGAGTATATAACTTCCTTTTCGACATTTCTTATGTAATGAAATGTAGGGCCAAAAGGGTAATTTATAGGCACATTAAACTAGACTAATAAACAATTACTGACTAACGACAGCATGCTTGTTATTTGTTGACCTATGTTTGTCCGCTTTACGATGGTGATATGAGGGTTCTTTGGTTGGATATCCCCACAGTTTTTTCTCGAATCTGAGTTCGCTCGCCTCATTTGCCGAATGATAAGACATCTTTCATTTGGCCCACCCTGCGAGTGTCTTTCGTTCGACCGACACTATTGGCGTCCTTCATTTGGCCCACCTTGCGAGTGTCTTTCGTTCGTCCTTCTCATTGGTTGACCTACTGACTAGCAAACGACTTGACAGAGTTCCGCGACGATCTCCTAGCTTTGGCATTAATCTTATTGATCATTTAATTTAGTTTGTTGACTGGTTCTGTCACATCTTGTTCAGGGACCCACTTCATTTGTCGTGTTCTTCAATTTGTTGAGATCCATGCTGTTGCGATTCAGTAATACATATCTAGCTCACAACTTTATTGGTTTTTTTAAAAGCGACAACTATGATAAAAATAATTAAAATTAGATGGGTATAACAAATAATATTTTTCATTAAAGCATAATATCTTCAAAAATGGGTATAAAATGTGCATATAAAATAGGTAATTTTAAGGAGCATCAATTCCCCTAAACTTAAATGTTTCTTGTCCTCAAATAACTCTTTTACTATATAAAACATTATAACATATGATAGTGAGTTTCATTTAAAGATTCTTATAACTCTTATCGTATAAATGTGATGGTATAACTTAACAAATTTTTTTTAATAACTTAGGTTAGAACCAAATTATAAGAATATTCAATAATCAAGTCTAAGAATTCTGACTTTTTATTCATTTTAAAAATAATTATAATTTTTCATACTTCGAAGTCTCAGAAAAAGTAAAAGAATAGAATTTTATGAGAACTCTATTAGTAAAGATACAAATACTTTAAAAATGTAAATAAGCTTAGAAATGTAGTTAAATTTGTTATTTTAAGTTGATTCAAATGAAGTTAGTTTTTTATTAGACATTTTCTCAAGCTTTTGTTCACATATTTCTTTATTTATTTTTTCTTTCTTTTTTTCTTTTGGGATCTTTTTAATCCTTAATTTTTTTTTTCTTTTCATTCTATATGAGGATTACTATATCTGGATATCCCTTAATGATTTTGAGCTTCACTATCTTCTTCTTAAAGTTAAAACCCACCACATTTCTTCACTTAAAAATGTGTATTAGTTTAAAAATTATTTTTCATAGAGTCTCCAATTCTTTTTGAATTGTTTATCTAAGATTTTATAGCATTTCAAAAATACAATTTCTCTACTCTGAATATTAAAAGCATAATCTTATTTTTCATATCAAACACCTTAACTTTTGAATTACTTCTTGCTACATAAAAATTTTACTTAAGACTATTATAACATTATAGGATCAAAAAGATAGTCTTCTAAAATTAACACCACATATATCAGACTATGTTAAAATAATTTAAAAATATTGTTTACAGAGGACGATTAAAGTTTAGTTTTTTTTTTAAACAATTTCTCCCCTCGCTTCCCTCCAAACATAAATTTTTAAATAATTTAAAACATTTATGTAAATATTAAGCATGAAGTGAGAAAAAAATTGAAAGTTCTTCACATAGAATAGTACAGGTACAATTAATAAAAATATGTGCTAAGCAGTAGAAAATCTAAATTAAGACATGTGGATCATGAAAATTTGTAATGTAAAAGACTACTCTAACACACAAGTAAACTAGATAAACAAGAGCAAATACAGTAGTACAAATAAAGTATAGAAAGCAGTTCTACATGAAACATACATCAGGAGTCTGCTATAAGAAAGATTTAAAAGTCACATGTACATATGATAAGTAAGTTTAATCTAATCCTCCTCATCCTCATCATCAAAGGATTTATCTTCATCCATGGATTTGCAGGGCTCATATGGAGAAAATTGAGGGCATGTAGGAAACTCAACTAAATGATCTCACTTCATTAATTCCTCGTCATATGTCGCATCATAATCACTCTTTCTCTGAACATATTCTGCCATATGATCAAATTTTATATCCAAATCCTGCATTCTACTCTGTGTCATAAATATTTCTGACTGGTGCTCCAAGTATCTCTCATTCAACACATCCCAGAAACAAGGTGGAGGCTCAATAACAATAGAAGTAGGTCTAGAAGTAGAAAGCTGAGAAGTAGATGGTGCATCAGGAGCTCTACCTTTTAGTCGTCCATAAACATCAATATTATCCTTCTTAATAGGCTTAAGTGGCTTCAACTGCTCCTCCTTAAATATCAAACTTTACTCCAGAGTCTGCAAATAGTAAAAATTAAAGAAGGAAAACCCAAACCTGCAGTAGTATTGGCTCTAGTAGAAGCATTAGCTGTCTCAAAAATAACAAAGCCAACACCAATTGGTTTCATTTCTTGGATGCAATAATTCAATGTGGCTCTTTCACGTGTCACCTCACTCAAATTGTTAGAAGGAAGGAGGCGGACTGAAATAAAATAATGTCGGCCTTTGAAGTGGCATTGAGCATGGAAGAAGAAAATTTTACCTTATATCATTTTGAATCTTCGAGGCTCTACGTCCATCAGTTAGATATGCAATAATCTGGTCTAACTATGTTTCATATGGTGTATACTCAAAATAGAAGCAATCTGTAGTAGGAGGCAAACCATTCACCTCATTTATCCACTCGGAAGTAGACTCAATCCCTCTTCCTTGAACAAATATCTCATCATCAGTAGCTTTAGGAAAATTAACATAAAATTCTTGTACCACAGAAATGAAAACTATCGCAGTGAAATAACAAAAGTTCTCTTAGTGCCGAGCTACAATCATATTCCCAATAGCACCTGCGGGTCTTTAAAAACTTTGCTTTTTAATGAACTTCTTTGACAATGCAAATTCGTTTGCTTTGATATTCACAAACTATGCATGGTCAAAAACTTTTTTTTCCCTTTCCTCGCTTCGTCTTAAGACCCATCTAAAAATTCAAGAAAAATTTTAAAAAAAAATTAAAAATAAGATTAATGGCTTCCTACATGTTCTTTTAAGTAAATGAGGCTTAGATTCATGGATTTTTCACCACACAATCCAAAAATTTGCCATTTTAGGCCTCCACTCTAGGTGTGAGAAAATTCGTGGTAAAATGATAAAATAACTATGCCAAAATGAAGATATAACCTCAAGAAGATAAAATCTAGTGGAAGAAGTCCAAAAGCTTGAAGATTTGAGCACAAAGGGTAACCATGGGATTGGTTTTCACGAAAAGGAAGATGAAGATGGAGCTTAGGTGTCAAAAATAGCATGAGCTCGATTTAAATTATAAAATAAAGGTGTTTCTGCTGGTTCAGTTGAACCGATGCCTGGGCGCTGGTTTCGGCGCCTAGGCACCCTGCTGTGTCAAAGTCTGACGCTTACGCACCAGTTCTTTCTGGTGCTTAAGCGCCTGACCCGAAATTTCTTATGGTTGAACTTTTAATGCGTAACAAAACAAGATTAAGGCCTCTAAACCAAAATTACTTATTAATTTATCATCAAACCACATATTTATGGTCTCTCCAACATCTTCTAACTTCCACTTATTCAATTATAATTTTTGATCCAAGATTGATTCCACCGTTCTAATAATGATTTTCACAAACATAATTTTATTAATAAACAGTAAGTGACAGTACGCCTGACACTAGAACAAAACACAACATTAGAAACTAAAGACTAACAATCACTAATTCAAATATTAAATAACGTAGCACACGACAAATCAAATACTAAAGTCGACACAAACAAGTAGACAAGCACTAGAATCCTTCCAAATATCAGCCTTTGTTGACCTCATTTTCATCCCCTTCTCCAATATTAAATAGTTGTGATCAAACATGTGGAAGAAAGGAGCACGAGATAGTTCCATAGTCATCTTTTGGTCAATCCAATTGTTTTTGCTATACATGGTTACCTAATAATCCTGATAGTACGCCATGTGATTGGATTGGAGTTCCATTAGCCACTCCAAGTGCTAATACTAATTATACATCTCATGCAACTTGTGCATAAGTGATAGATTCTCTTCAATTTTACCCAATTTGCTCATCATCCTTTCCAAACTCAGCGCTAAAAATCCATTGAAATAGTTTTGAGCGTCTTTGTGCACAAACTTATCTTCATTGGCCTTACCATTATTCTTACTCTCCATGGAAGCAAGTAAATGGACTAAAGAACTCAATCTCCCTCTTAACTCTTCTCTAAGGCCTGATTTTTTAACTTTGGGTGATTGAGAACGATGATAGGGCAGTTTAAATAGAATGGAATGGGTAAAAACTACTTCAGGCGATTTTTCTTTCTCTAAAAATCATAAAAATAAAAGCAAAATATCTTCGTGCTAAGTTAACAAAGGAGAATAATGTGGACTAAAAATAAAAATTATTGTCTTACTCCTTGATTTTTAATAAATAAATACTCTCTGGGGTATTTTAATTCATTATGATCAAACATTACTTACCATGGCTTGAAATTTTGAAGGTTTGTTCCTCATGACGGAGACTATGTCCTCTGATTTTGTCTAGGTCAGAGGACGTCCCTATGCTTCTAACCCTAATTTTTAAGTTAAGATGACTATTTTGACTTATTTTAATTATTCAAATTAAAAGATCACTTGGAAATTTATGGGAATAACTTTAGTAGGTTTCTTATGGTCAAGGAAGCTTAGGAAAAATATCATGATGGCTTGAATAATTTTGTAAATTTTTATATTTTCTTAAGGGTATATATCTTGTAGTAATTTATGTAAATTAATTACTAATACAAAATTAACAAAATCAATTCCACACTTTTTATAAAAATCATGTGTACCCGCTTTGAAAATTTAAAAATTATTTGATTAAGTTTGAGCACTAAAGTTGATTTTCTAAAAACCTTATATTTTTGTGAAAAAATAATTATAATAAATTGAATATACTTGGAAAAATTATGATAAGTGGTTTTCTAAGTTTCTTGTGATCCGGAGCACTTAGGAAAAATAAAAGTTAATTTTGAGAAAATACTTGACTTGNAATTTAAAAATTATTTGATTAAGTTTGAGCACTAAAGTTGATTTTCTAAAAACCTTATATTTTTGTGCAAAAATAATTATAATAAATTTAATATACTTGAAAAAATTATGAAAAGTGGTTTTCTAAGTTCCTTGTGATCAGGGGCACTTAGAAAAATAAAAGTTATTTTTGAGAAAATACTTGATTTTTTAGTCTTATTTTGAATTTAAAATAATTAAAAATAATTAAAAAATCTCAAAAAATAAAAAAAAATATTTTAAAATGTGCGTATTGGTTTCTTGATCACTTGAGACTTATTAAAATATTTTTTTCCTAACTTTTCCAAGTTAAAAATAAATTTTAAAACCTTAGAGATATATTTTTCCTTTTCTTTCTCATTAAAAATAATTATAATAAATAAATTAAAAATCATAAAAATACAAAATTTGATTCTTTTAGTCTTCTGAATTCTGAGAAGTTTAATAAGAATGTAAAAATAAATTTTATAATTAAAACATTATTTTGTAATTAATTAAATCATTGAAATTTGTTAATAATTAAAAAATAATAATAATAACTAAATTAAAAAATCATGAAATTTTGTCGAAGTGTTTCTCTGACCTAAGGGGATCTCAAGTAATTTTCTCATAAATAAAAACTTTATTTTGGATAGTTAAGGAAAATCAACTTAGAAAATACTACCTTTTAAATTTAAATAATTATTTCAATTAAATTGTATTTTGAAAATCCACATTTTCTCCTCCGATATTTTAATTGACTCATGGATAGAACACTCTAAATTTGCAATGTCATTTGAATTTTGATTAATGAGTTATGAGGTGAAGAGCACTAAAGGCAAAGGGGTAACTTTAAATTTTGGTACCTTAATCAAAATTTAGGGTTAACAAAGGGAAAATGAGTAATTTTGATCATAATGAAAATGTTTGGATGATTAAAATACAATGGGATTAAAAGGTAGAAACTAACTTGCCGCCTTTTCTATAATATGAATAAAAAATCTTATCTTCCCTAATCATCATGACTTGGAAGTCAATTAAGATCAAATGATTCTTAAGTGATGAGTTTAAGCTAGGAAGATGATTATTTACTTGTCTTATTTCTAAAATTGGTGATGATGTGATCTTTCAATAAGAATATATGTCACTTAAACTAAAATTTTAACCACCTTTAATTTCCCCCATTATGATTATTAAGGGCTTGGTAGTGACTTAGGCTCGATGTCTAAACTTAATTGATTAGATTTAGAAGATAATATGATTGATGATTAACATCTTTAAATACTAGAATGCTGACTTTAATTATGGGCACCACAATCTTTTATGACTCAAACCTGCCTTATAGGCACCCACCCACAAAACTCTTAAATGAAATATCAATTGATTAATGGAGTATCCTAGCCTTAAGATAAATAGAACATCAAGTTTCCATGAGCAATGGGATAACCTTAATTTAACCTTGGATGATTAATAGACGATATGATAAGTTCTAAATGAACTCGAAATGTTTCAAGAAATCTTCAAAGTGGTTCAAGGTCATGCTCTGAGCACTTTGAAATCTCTTGAATATTTTGAAGGGCAAATTGAACTTGCTATATTTTGTTCTAAAATCATCCACTAAGATCTTCTGAGACTTAATAAAGTCATAACTTGGGGTTTAGTAGCTACACCTTTATCTACTCCTACAATTTGAATTCCTTGCAAAATTATATACATGTTGCCAAAGCTAACCTGTTAGGTAGAAGGAGTGGGAAGAATCGACAGGTACACTTTTAAGTTATTGCATCGCGATTTACTTTTATTTATTTTCACCTCTCATTTCCTGCTTGTAAACTTGCATGTTAAATAGTGATGACACCTTGCATGTCAAAACCAAAACTAGTTTGATAGCAGCAAAACCAAAACTAAAATTCAAAAATTAAGCAAGATAAAATTCACTGCCACAAAAGTCCAAATAAAATACAACTTAAAATTTAATCACAAACAAAATAAAACAAAAATTGTAACTAAATTAAGATGTTTCTATCGGATGATCAAGAATCCCTCGGATGAGGTAACCTATGCTTGCTAACAAGATTTCACACAATCTAAATGAAAGTACAAAACTCATTAAGTTGGGTTTAGTAAATTCATTTGGACTAAGTGAAATCAAAAGAAAAAAGTGGTGTCTGAACAAGGGAACCGTAGGAATCTAACCGGTCTCGCTCTAATCAACTTTAACATTCCCCTTAACATTTAAATAACTATGACTTTGGGAAACATTTGATTTGACATCATGACTTGATACATTAGAAATCTTAAATTAGTCACAACAAGAAACTTAGAGCTAGCATTATGGGCAGCACGACCGTCTTCAACAACAAAACATTTCTGCATCAGCTAAACCATTCATTAGAATTAAAAAATCGAGTCATAGGATTTCGAGGTTGTTCATGTACTGTGGCATAAATCTTCAACTTATCTTTAGGCCTTTGTATGGATCTGTTATATAATATAAGCCCTAACTTGCTTTATGATTTCGAGATTGTCATTCGTCATGACCTAAATTCTCGCATCTTTCCGGCTATTTGTGCGATCGTTTCATATGAATGCAAGCCCTAATTAATAAAATTGGCAGGATGAAACACTTAAATTTTTCTCCTCTAAATTAACGCCAAACCATAGGATAGCTTGAGAAGGCACCGAGGTTCTCCTCTGGATCCGTGACATCCCTAGTTCTACCTCCTTTGGATACCATAATAAATGTTCTAAATTTGAGTCATTCCCATTTCACACATCTTCATCCTATCTCTTTGAAAAGTTCTATCCTTTGAAATTCCTGAATACAATATCCGTTGATTTTTATCGAGATTTTTCTTAGGTGACTTCGGTTATCTAAGATGCAATTAACTATAAGGGCTTGCATTTATATGAAACTTTTCTGAACCTACCTTAATATAAACTCTATTTAATTATTCATATTAAATAGGGTAACTTGTCGGCTTACAAATAAAAAATGGTTTCGCAAGCCAAACGAATGTCATACATTTCTTAGTTTGTTTGATCGAGCATCGCCCTCAAGTTTTATGCTTATCTTTCGGGATAGATACATAGCTTGAGGTGTAGCGCTCTTTCATCTAAACTTTGAAAGATATGAGATCAATTTGATTTCTTGTTTTTTTCTAAAAATTAAATATATATATATGTAAATTGAAATGTCTTTCCAAAGTGGGCGACAAGATTCTGATTCAAATGACCGACAGCTTCCAATGGGCAACTCCTTAACAAAATAGTGTCGACCATTAACATATTGTCTCATATTGGAATATACAATTAACTAGTATCAGAATGAAACTTTGATAAGGGACTAGATGATTCTTATGAAATCATGCATGGGTGAAGTTCCCTTAACTGTAATATGGGTTTCCAACACTTCGTATGTCCTAGATTTAGACTGACAAAGATTTGTCCCTAGTTGCTAATAATAACATAGCGATCTCATAGGAATAGATCAAGGATTCACATAATTTGAGTCATAGTAGTATGATTTTCATCACATATGAAAAAAACCAAAACTTATTTTTACTTTTTGCCTTTTAGGAGTTTAAATTCTTTTCATCATCTATAAATTTGAAAGACTTCAAACTAAACATAAAGATTTAGTAAACTAGAACTTTACTAGTTTTGAAAATTGACTAGTGTTCTCATGGGATCGACACATAAACTCCAATTTTGGATATTACTTGTGTGATATTATGTTTACATGATCGTCACTTGCTTCACAGAAGTTTTGAGCTTCATTTTTTTCGTGCCAATACTAGTGATACAAAGTTTAATTTTTTAATTTAGGAGAATTTAAGTTGAATTTTACAGAGCTTAAGTTTCAATTTTTTTTATAAACTTATTTTATGGTGTTATTAGTTTTATATATCTGTATTATTATATATTTCTATAAAATCCAAAAATTCTATGAAATATTACATCTTTTTGTTTTTGCTATGTCGCATGTTTTTAGCTTTTTATTTTGAATTCTTTATGTTTGTTTTTGCTATGGATTAGGGCCACTTGATTAAACATTCAAATTGGTATGCATACTATAAGATTAACCGGTATAATGTCATTTGACCCAAAAATTAAAAAAAATAAAAAAAAAAATTTATAAACTCAATAGCTTAATAAGAAACAATCAGAAATGGCAAACCCCTAAGAAAACCATCTCAAGTCTCTTTGGGAGTATGCCAACCATCAGTAGAGAAATTCACAAGATCATCATCTGTGTTTTTTGTTCATTAAGCACAAATCTTGAAGGATTCTATCTAAAAAATTAGATATGGCATTTGATGAATAATATGCCACCCCAAAAGACAGAAATAATATATTAAAATCGATATAATCATTCAGATGATGGAAATATTTACAATTTATGGGTCTACATTATTATCAAACTTTCTCTTTATTTTATGGTTGTAAGATATGATTTACTTAATTTTTGGGTATGTATATGTATAAGAACAATCTCTCATAATTAATTATGTTCCAATAGTTGTGAAACCCTAATAAGAATCTTGATTTGAGAAACTATTGTACCAGATAGTTTAGGATTTCTAGGTGGGATATTTTATCATTTGTGTTTTGAGTTTTAACAGATTGAGACATGTAGTTGAATGATGATGTGATGAAAAAATATTCATGAAGAAATTAACCAACATTGGGAAGGGCGTAGACCATGAGGATTGAAATTGAAAAATCATCGACGGAGTTATGTTTACCAAAATGTATTGTAATCAAATTGATTAGATGAAATATATGTTATATTTTCTAATTGTTATCAATTATAAGTAATTTTATTTTATTTTTTTATCTTTGTACTATGTGTTTTCTTAGTAATAATTACATTGAGATATGTTAATACAAATAGAGGTTCATAAGAAATTGAGGGGCGTCGGAGGTACAAACATGACGATAAACGTGTAGTATATCAGAGAAAATTATGGTGAACCTATATGATTTTATTTGGTATCATAAAATTATTGACATATTTTCCCTATTGAAATTACCATTGAGAGGCAGGTAGGTTCTGTGGGATAAAGCAAAAAAATTTGAGCTAATGAGAGCAAAAAAGTCATAATATTGATTAGACCAGAATATAAATCAAAGGTTAAGTTAACCAATTCTTATGATTCATGGTGTTCAAATTAGTTTAATTTAGCTAATTAGAGCTAATTGACTCAATTAGTTCAAACAATGGAATTCATTGCTTTAATGAACATGTGGTTGATTATTTAGGATTAAATAAAAGGAGAGGTTAGGTAACTAAAATTTTCAAATTGGCCTAATTAGCATAAATAAATTGAATATATTTTGTCAATAAATAAATTAGTCCCTAAGAACTGTTCCAATCATGAAAATTTTCAACTAATTAATTTATTCTAATTGAGACTGTAAGCTCAATTCAGGTATGTAAATTTTAGAGGATTTCTAATTAGGCTATGTTCCACAACTAAATTTCAATTAGCTCAGCTAAGCTTCAATCTAGCAAAATTAATATTTGATGAACTTAAGTCAAATGAAAGGCTTGGTACAATCTAATTTGATAAAATGGATTAACTTTCCCTAAGAGGTTCTAATGAGTTAATTTAGTTAATGGATATAATATAATAAATTAGATAACTTGAAGGGTCAATTGATGTAAAATTAGACATAGTCAATCCTTTAGAAACCACTTCATATGTTAACTTGGCCCAGTTTATTTAAATAATTAAAAATAACGTAAAGGATTCATATGAGTCAATTGGGGTCAAATGGCCCTAATGATAAATACAGGGTTTAATTTCACATTATTCATCTTTAGTTTATGAGCTAAAATTAGGCAGAAGCCCTGAGCTCAATCAATTTGTTAATTTGAAGGTTTAGTTCATATTGCTAAATAGGTTAATTTTTGTTATCTTAGAGTTAAGGATCCAAGTATGCTAATCTAAGAGTATAGTTTACTTACTCTAACATCATATCTAACCCGTCGGTGCGAATTAAGACTTTTTAATAAGGTTGAGTAGATCAATTAGTAAAGAATGACTAATTAAGGTCAAGGATTTAAGAGATTTGGGGTTTATGTAACCATTGATCAAAACCACGATCACTGTCTGAATCAGAGGGATTCCATTGATTAGTTAAAATGGAATAATATTGAATCAAATATATGGTGATAATTAATTGAGTGCTTAGTCTACTAAAAATTGCATTAAAATTTATTTAGGTTAAGTGTTATGGCTAACTTAGAGTTGGCTTTAGTCAATCCTCATTAGAATGGAGGATGAAGATCAAGAACCGAAAGTTATAGGATAAGTTTTTTCTTTGTTTGAAAGTTAAAGATAGCGCATATGGACCCATTAGGGCTGGTCCTAGTTATCTCACTCTATGAGATAAATTTTTCACTTTATGGGCTAGGCTTCTAGCTAAGCTAAATTATGATGGCAATCAACTAATGAGATAAAATCTAAAATAAAACTAAGAAAACATGGTGGTCGGCAAGTATTCAATTAAACACAATAATAGAATGCAATCAAATGTTATTTAAATAAGCTCAAGCATAAATAAGAGATCAAGTATGGAGTGTTATACTTAGTCATGTATAAATTATTGAATTTGAAAATAGCATGCTTGATAAAAACATTAAAAGCTTCTTTAACAGAATAAGAAACAACATCGAATTATATTTAAGATTTTTTAAAATCTTTTATACAAACATACAACCTCCCTTCCACTAAGTCCATTTCCACTATTATTATTTGAGAAATAGCTAAAGATTTATGTGATTATCAAATATGTTATTATTGATATTCTGATCAATGTTGATGTAAATGTAGATTGTTTAGTTAATTTTTTTAATTATTAAAAAATAAAAAATAACTTGTAAATTCTTAGCCACAAATTTGTTTCACAAAATAAAAAATAAAAATTAATTTAATAAATGATCGACAAAGATCGTTCAAACTATATAAACCCAAGAGTGAAACAAGATATATCAATTTGCTATATACCCTATGCATATATCAATATGTCTCATGTAGGCATGGCCATAGAAAAAACATAATTTTCTTGACGACTTTCATGTGCATGAAATGAAGTCTGGTTTCCTTATTAGCTTACCTTGTATTATATATATTGTTCATAATGGTATGGTTTATTTTAAACCCACTCAATGAAATTTAGCAATCTCCTATCAATGGGATGGACTTTTCATCAAACCTGCAAGTTTTTCAGGGTTATGATATAATTCCAACACATTATTTTTTGTGGCCGAAAAACAATCCCTGCATTCTTATTATTATATTAAAGCTAGCAAGCTCTTTCTCTACGTGATGTTTTCAGTTCTGTTGACAACTTTAATCTTATCCGAAATCATCTCATGATAATTCGATGGATACATATTCATTATCCATCGATGGGCACATATTCGCACAAGGACAACGAAATTATCCTTGTTCAACCCGCTTGTTATCACATGTCCACGGGTCACACATGTTCCACACAAAATAAGGTAATCTACATCCAACATAATAATCTGTTACAATTTCCTCTCCTGGCGTCCACAACGAAAAAGCAAGAAGAGTAGAGAAATGGGGCAAGCGACACCGGCAGAGACAGAATCGGCGGTTGCGGCCTCTGCCACAAGCATCGAAAAGGACTTCAAGCTAGTCGGCTACTCCAACTTTCTGCGCTTCAATCCCAGAAACGATCGCTTCCCAGTCCTTGGCTTCCATCACATTGAGTTCTGGTGCGGCGACGCCATCAACACCGCCGGCCGCTTTTCCTTTGGACTCGGCATGCACCTCGCAGCTCGATCCGATCTCTCCACAGGCAATCCAATCCATTCATCCCTCCTCCTTCGCAGTGCCTCCCTTCAATTTCTGTTCTCAGCCCCAATCACCTCCTCCGATCCCCCGCTATCCTCGCAATCTCAATCCCCCCTTCCTTCCTTCTCCCTCAAAGCCTGCCACCGTTTCACCAAGGTCCACGGCTTAGGCGTTCGAGCCATCGCCATCCGTGTTTCCGACGCATTCTCGGCCTTCCAGCAGAGTGTCTCGCACGGTGCCCGCCCTGCTTTTCCTCCAGCTGATCTCGGGCATGGCTTTGCCNGAGCAAATAAAGCAGAGCGAGGATCTGGGAATCCTTGTTGATAGGGATGATCAGGGAATTTTGCTCCAAATATTTACCCGACCAGTCGGAGACAGGTAATAAAGCAAATTTTATTTGGGTTTCTCATACAAGAATCGTATAAAATATTAAGTATAATATTTTAGTCATCTAAATTTTAAATATAATATTACAACAAATCTTATCTATTTATTAGTGAGGGTGTCAAATAAAAATTTTAACTTATTAAAATGTTACATTTGAAATTAAAATTTTCTTTTCCAAACTTTTTTTCTTATAATCTTATTTTATTTTGTCTCGTCTGATTGGCCAAGCGAACAGTGATTCAACTTTTTCATCTCTGGAGGTTGTGATATTAGTTCTCGTTGCTCTGCTCCAACTATAGGCTCATCTTTCCATACATTTTTGTCCACATTGATTAAGCATTAGTGAAAAATCATGATTTGATCATAAATGGATTTCTCGAGTATTTCCCTAGTCCAGTTGTTGAAGGGATTCTTGCAACTCAAGAATGGCCAAAAGGTTAGCCTGGCTGAGTTGGCATAACCTTGGCTTTTCTAACTTTTATTTTTGTTTTTGAAAGTAAGTTTGGTTGGCATTGTTGGGATAGAGAAATTAGATTTCTATCCATTGCCAACTGAGTCTCACCTGCATAAAATATAACGATCTGAAAGATCCAAAATTAAAAATTGAACAAAATCGTATTGAAGCGCACGATAGAAAAAATTTACAAAAGTACACCATATTTAACTTCGAAAATTGGAGAACCGGAAAAACTAGAAAATCACATTACACTAAACTTCTACCATGAAATGAGGAGAAATATATATAATCCACAATCAGAGTTCCCTTCTACAAGGTTGGAACTCACAAAAACTTCTCTCTCAATCGCATAAGAGCAAAATGCAAATCCAATCTAGAACTTGCTGCACCGCTCGCTCTGTCCCACTTTTCTTACATGCATAACTGAGAGATACCTTCCTCATATAAAAATCGAGGTGATAAATCCTGATCGGAAGAGAAACCGTTTTTGGCATTGGAGCACCGCTCTCTCGCGTTGCCTTTTCATGTACTCTGTTTGTAGTCTTTCCTTTTGGCATTGGATCGCTTGCCCTAAGTGTCGAGTTTCTGGTATGTTTGTTTCTGAGCTTGGAAACAAACATATATTGGTGCAGCTGCATCTCTCCCCGGCGTTGGAATTTAAATTGCTCTAGTTTCAGATAAAGGTTCTTGGCTTCTAGGCTCCACTCCTGGCACAAGTTTTTGGGTGTTTTGATCTAGCACTAGACTTACATTGGTCGCACCATACTTCCACCCATGGATGCCCCCAGGCCACACACGCAACAGACATAATTTTTATATATTTAAATAGATCTCCTTGAGGCTTTAATTAAAAAAAAAAAAAAACATAAAAAAAACAAAAAAAATAAAATAGAAAACAGATGACCAAAGTGTTCCCAAACGTTCAGTTTGAGGGCTAAATCATTCATTTTTTGTGGGGACCACCGTTGATAGATTTTATTCATAATTTATATATGTAATATCATTTTGACTAGTGGCCGCAAAAATGTGTGTAAAAATGTTATTTATATCTACCTGTGTATGTATGACATATCCATTCTACTCGTTGGCAAAGGATAGACCTTCCTATAGGCATCTCACATATCCTCAATCAACTCATATAATGTAAGTTTTGATCATTGACGTCCTAGCGTTCATTTTAGTTTTTGAGCATTCCAGGTCTTGTAAGGTGGTCAGGCCAGTCATGTTATCAATTGGTAGAATCACATTGCTACCTATATGAAATCAGACTCTTTATAATTCTACTATGTGGTTGCTCAGACTCAATCCTATCAAGTGATACATGTTTGAGATAAACAGATACTCTAAATACTCTGTAGCTTTTGCAGTCCATCTTATTATAATTGGGTATTAATTCGTAAACTTTATGTTTGACTGGATTTGGTTTTCGACATGCAAGGTGAATTACCTTTTCAAAATCAGTAAGGTTAATTTAGTCTTTTTGATAAAAAAATCAATTCCCCATTAATTTTGGTCTTGCCAAGTTTTTAATAACCCATAATATAGCACATACCATCTAACCACGAAAATTGTGAGGTGATGTCACCTTACTTTACCTTGATACATTTTTGGGGATAACATTCTTCATGAGAATGTTATTATTCATGCTATATTTTACTACAACAGCTCGAACAGGCTAATATAATTTTTATTTTGCTATAAATACTATTACGTGGCACTTGTGAAAAAAAATCTAATGATCTTTGATGTAACATACTTCATTGTTGAATACGAGATTGTCCCGTAAAGCACACCCAAGGAATAGAGTGTAGAAGTGTGAGAGAGAAAGAGAGAGAGAGTGAAAAAGTGTCTGGATTTGTTTGAATAGTTCATTAGCCTTTTGTTGTAGAAATAACTCCCTATTTATAGATTCGGGGGGTGTCAAGCGTACAATTATTTGCCTACCACTGTTTCAAGTAAGGACGTTATGGGACATTTTTGGTTATAAATAGATAGATGAATAAAATAATAAAATAATAAAATAATAAATAAAATGAAAAGTACCTCTGAATTAACTATGTCATTTTCCAGTCGCTTGAGACTAGGCCTTCAATCGGCTTGTTTGAGGATCTTCGGTCTATCAGACAACAGGTTTCGGTCAGCCGAACTATGAGCTTTTGATATGTTGAATTGAAGGGATTTAGTCGGCCATGCTAAGGACCTTCAGTCGACCCCGATAGGGACTTTTACTCATCTCCGCTAGGGACCTTCAATTTGCCCCGTTCGGGACCTTTGCTCGACTGACTCTCTCTCGATGCGATTATCAATTTCCATTCCCCTTGCACGACTCCTATAGCCATGATGAGACTAGCTGACGGGCAAATGACGCTGTTTCTTAATCCAACGGGCAACTCTACCCCTCCAATAAAAAGTTGTCGGGGAGTGTGTAGGTATCGTATTAGGTGCTTACACATGTAAAGGGCTTTTGAGGTTATCACCGAGGTGATTCGTGGTATTGTTTCGAGAGGCTCGATAGTTCTATCTTGGAAGATGTTCCCTGGTCCTTATCCGGAGATGTTATTGTTCAGTAGGTTTTGTACGCTTTCTTGTAGTATCTTTGGTGAGTTACGGGATTTCATAGTTTCGTGTTGATATGATTCTTGGTTTCTCGTGTGTCATTGTTGATCACACCTTTATCTTTTTGGACTATATGGTTCTATTGAGATTCGTGCTGACATATCATGTGTGTACATTCATGACAACATTTCAACATTGAATTGGATAATAATGAATTTTTTTTATTGCATTCTATCAAATAAATTTTCTAGTTCCTTGCATTCAATTTTTGGTTATTTGCAAGAGAAAATATTTGTCAAGAATTTCTTAATGAAATTTTACTCTTAATGCAAGATTTCTTTTTTTATTTAGAAGATGATTATATTTTAATTTTGTAACTCTATTTTCCTTTTAAAAATAATTAATTATGGGCTCATTATGTTTTTCTTTAAAACTGAACCATATGTTACGTAACTAGATAGAAAAATTTCAAATTCTGTTCTTGAAAAAAAAATTTCATATTGGAGTAATATCATATGCCTGAGTTAGATTTAATTTAGAATAACCTCGTTTACCTTCCTTTGCCCATTTGGACGCCTTCGTTTTTATTTTAAATTAGTGACATTGAAAAAAAAAAACCTAGTCATTGAATGTATCATCTTGAAGTGAGAGGATGTTTGAGCTTTCACATCTTACTTATACGTCTCTGTTTTTATTTTAAAATAAAGATTTTTAATATATTTTATAACGTGTATTCAATTAATTTCAATAATGAAATTGTAAAGAACAATTTACTATTAATTTTTAAAAGGTTTAAACTAATTTACTGACACGTTAATTAACAGAGAAGAGAAATGAATAATTAAAAACAAGAAAAAGATGAAAAAATTGTCTATCCTATCTAATTGCTCTTATTTTCTCTCTCCGCAAAAAATGTCAACATTAAATATTTTCTAAAAGCAAACAAACTTATTCCAATTGACCAATATTACTTTGAAGCTGACAAACTTATCCATTGACGTGGCTTCCAAAAGGTATAATTTATTGGGCTAAATTTTCCAATCATTCAATTTATCACCTAATTGTTTGGGTCTTTCCTTTAGTTGAACACATGTGTCATTCCATAAAGACATCTTGGTAGATAAGTGAATACAATATTTTATTAGCTCATGTGTTAAGTGTCTTTGAATGATGCCCAAGGAATAGAGCATGTGAAGACAATGAAGGAGAAGAGAGCGAATAGTAGAAATAAGCGTCTAGAGTCTATTCATATAAAATGTTGTTTTTTTTATAGGTATAGGAGACACCTCGAGTATATAACTTCCTTTTCGACATTTCTTACGTAATGAAATGTAGGGCCAAAAGGGTAATTTATAGGTACATTAAACTAGACTAATAAACAATTACTGACTAACGACAGCATGCTTGTTATTTGTTGACCTATGTTTGTCTGCTTTACGATGATCGGTCGAACCACTTGATGGTGATATGAGGGTTCTTTGGTTGGATATCCCCACAATTTTTTCTCGAATCTGAGTTCGCTCGCCTCATTTTCCGAATGATAAGGCATCTTTCATTCGGCCCACCCTGCGGGTGTCTTTCGTTCGACCGACACTATTGGCGTCCTTCATATGGCCCACCATGCGAGTGTCTTTCATTCATCCTTCTCATTGGTTGGCCTACTGACTAGCAAACGACTCGACAGAGTTCCGCGACGATCTTCTAGCTTTGGCGTTAATCTTATTGATCATTTAATTTAGTTTGTTGACTGGTTCTATCACATCTTGTTCGGGGACCCACTTTATTTGTCGTGTTCCTCAATTTTGTTGAGATCCATGCTGCCGCGATTCAGTAATACATATCTAGCTCACAACTTTATTGGTTTTTTTAAAAGCGACAACTGTCATAAAAATAAGAATGTTAAATACAATATTAAATTCAAATTTAACGTTTGAAACTAGCAGTTAATAACAAGATTTCTTGGATTTCCGTAGAACAACAACCTCTAAATGGGCTACCAATAGTAATTGGGGTTTCTGGATTTCCTCTTGGTTCAAAGCTTTAGTCGTTCCTCATAGCATGTGATCTGATGGCGAGGGGTAAGAACAACAATTGACCCGACCTGCAATTACGCAATATTTTTATTCCAGAATATGACAAAAAAACTTGACTCAATTTATATTTAGCGGTTAGTGTGACAAATAAAATGTTATAAAAATAAAGTAATAGTTTTCACACCAGCGGCACTACGCAAGTATACGTATCATTTCAAGTAATATAGAGTTTTCTTTAAAAACCCTAATATCTATCGTACGGGAAAAACAATAATTTTATGTATGTGACTACGAAAAGCCTTTACTTTAAATAGTGGAATAAATTCTAGGAAAATATGACAGTAATTCAGGTGTGAAATAATGTTTACTAGTTCCTACAAGTGCAAATTAAAAGTATAGGCAGAGATTCGAAAATAATTAAAATTAGAAAATGCAATATATGTAAAGAGACTTTCTCCTTGCAAATAATTCATAATCAGTGTAAGAATGCAAATGTTCAGAAGTTTAACTGATGTATTGTAACAAATAGGAGCAATTCTATTTTATATCTATTTCGAGCATAAAGAACATTGACTAATCTAAAGTTAGTGTCGGCATGCATAGTTGATGGGTAGGTTCTAGCCTCTCACCTCTAGGTTATCCACTTTGCTCTCTCTATAGGTGCTACGTGACCCTTAATTCCAATCTCTAGACAAAATTGACAAAATCTAGCCTATCACCCTAGAAACATCAAGTTTACATCCATCAAATTTTATCTCTCTATCTATTTGCACTCTCTCTCGGGCGATCGCGATGGCTCTTTCTGAAGTGAAATGTGGTACTCATTAGTTAAAGAAATCTTTGCCGTCTGAGGTCTGTAATTCTCAACAAATTTTAATAAAACAAATTACCAATTTGCAAAGTAAATAAAGATTCGATAAAAATACCATCACAAATTTGTGAAATAAAAAGAAGTTTTTTTTTTTTAAAACAACAGGCTCTAATTTTATTATACAATAAAAATAAAAATACAAGCCGGGGAAAAAGGTCCCAACACACACACCCTACAAATGCACAAAGAAAAAAAAAAGGTTCTAAACAAATCAAATCCACCAAATTATTACTTTTTATTGCAAGGAAAAAGAGGAAAACTACTCAAAATTCATGAGGATATAAAAACAAAATATATTTATAAAACTTAAATCCAACATATAAAAGAAAAGATACAAAAATTTATCTCAAATGTTTCCCCAGCACTCCTCCGAAGTTCCCTGACTTCTCTGACTCCACAAGACTCTTATAAGACTCACAATACTTCATAAATCACAAAGACTCACAAAGACTCATGAAGGTGGCCGCCCACGACTTATAGACTCCTTTATTTTGTCCAAAATTAATTCCATTATATAGAGCTTCGAAAATTACCATGGGTTGCTTCAGACATCCTTTCAAAATTTTTCTAAATTCAATGAATATAAATGTAATCGTTTCTGGTGCCTAGGCGCCAAACTGTCGTGACTAGACGTCAAACTGTCACACCTAGTCGCCAACCTCGATGTTCATATGGCACCTAGGCGTCGGCTCGGCTATTTTTTACAATAAACTTGATTTGACACATTTTGCTCAGTTTTAATGTATTTTTGTTCTTAAACACTTTTTCTTACGCTTGTAACAAAAAACACAAATAATATTTTTCATTAAAGCATAATATCCTAAAAAATGGGTATAAAATGTGCATATAAAATAGGTAATTTTAAGGAGCATCTATTCCCTTAAACTTAAATGTTTCTTGTCCTCAAATAACTCTTTTACTAAATAAAACATTATAACATGTGATAGTGGGTTTCATTTAAAGATTCTTATAGCTCTTATCGTATAAATGCGATAGTAGAACTTAAGAAAATTTTTTTAATAACTTAGGTTAGAACCAAATTATAAGAATATTCAATATTCAAGTCTAGGAATTCTGACTTTTTATTCATTTAAAAAATAATTATAATTTGTCATACTTCGAAGTCTCAGAAAAAGTAAAAGAATAGAATTTTATGAGAACTCTATTAGTAAAGATACAAATACTTAAAAATGTAAATAAGCTTAGAAATGTAGTTAGATTTGTTATTTTAAGTTGATTCAAATGAAGTCAGTTTTTTATTAGACATTTTCTCAAGCTTTTGCTCACATATTTTTTATTTGTTTTTTCTTTTTATTTTATTTTTCTTTTTCTTTTAGGATATTTTTAATCCTTAATTTTTTTTCTTTTCATTCTATATTAGGATTACTATATCTGGATATCCCTTAATGATTTTGAGCTTCACTATCCTCTTCTTAAAGTTAAAACCCATCACATTTCTTCACTTAAAATTGTGTATTAGTTTAAAATTATTTTTCATAGAGTCTCCAATTCTTTTTGAATTGTTTATCTAAGATTTCATAGCATTTCAAAAATTCAATTTCTCTACTCTGAATAATAAAAGCATAATCCTAATTTTCATATCAAACACCTTAACTTTTGAATTACTTCTTGCTACATGAAAATTTTACTTAAGACTATTATAACATTATAGGATCAAAAAGATAGTCTTCTAAAATTAACACCACATATATCAGACTATGTTAAAATAATTTAAAAATATTGTTTACAGAGGACAAATAAAGTTTAGTTTTTTTTTTGTTAAATTTCTCCCCTCGCTTCCCCCCAAACATAAATTTTTAAATAATTTAAAACATTTATGTAAATATTAAGCATGAAGTGAGAAAAAATTGAAAGTTCTTCACATAGAATAGTACAGGTACAATTAATAAAAATATGTGCTGAGTAGTAGAAAATCTAAATTAAGACATGTGGATCATGAAAATTTGTAATGTAAAAAACTACTCTAACACACAAGCAAACTAGATAAACAAGAGCAAATACATTAGTAAAAATAAAGTATAGAACGCAGTTCTACATAAAACATACATCAAGAGTCTGCTATAAGAAAGATTTAAAAGTCACATGTACATCTGATAAGTAAGTTTAATCTAATCCTCCTCCTCATCATCAAAGGAATTATCTTCATCCATGGATTTGCAGGGCTCATATGGAGAAAATTGAGGGCATGTAGGAAACATAACTAAATGATATCACTTCATTAATTCCTCGTCATATGTCGCATCATGATGACTCTTTCTCTGAACATATTCTGCCATATGATCAAATTTTATATCCAAATCCTGCATTCCACTCTGTTTCATAAATATTTCTGATTGGTGCTCCAAATATCTCTCATTCAACACATCCCAGAAACCAGGTGGAGGCTCAATAACAATAGAAGTAGGTCTAGAAGTAGAAGGCTGAGAAGTAGATGGTGCATCAGGAGCTCTACCTTTAGGTCGTCCATAAACATCAATATTATCCTTCTTAATAAGCTTAAGGGGCTTCAACTGCTCTTCCTTAAATATCAAACTTTACTTCAGAGTCTGCAAATAGTAAAAATTAAAGAAGAAAAACCCAAACCTGTAGTAGTATTGGCTCTGACTGAAGCATTAATGGTCCAAAAAATAACAAAGCCAACATCAATAGGTTTCATTTCTTGGGTGCAATAATTCAATGTGGCTCTTTCACGTGTCACCTCACTCAAATTGCTAGAAGGAAGGAGGAGGACTGAAATAAAATAATGTCGGCCTTTGAAGTGGCATTGAGCATGAAAGAAGAAAAATTTACCTTATATCATTTTGAATCTTCCAGGCTCTACGTCCATCAGTTAGATATGCAATAATCTGGTCTAACTTTGTTTCATATGGTGTATACTCAAAATAGAAGCAATCTGTAGTAGGAGGCAAACCATTCACCTCATTTATCCGCTCCGAAGTAGACTCATCCCCTCTTCCTTGAACAAATATCTCAACATCAGTAGCTTTAGGAAAATTAGCATAAAATTCTTGTACCACAAAAATGACAACTATCACAGTGAAATAACAAAAGTTCTCTTAGTGTCGAGCTACAATCACATTCTCAATAGCACCTGCGGGTCTTTAAAAACTTCACATTTTAATGAACTTCCTTGACAATGCAAATTCGTTGTAACGAATTTGTGCTTTGATATTCACAAACTATGCATGGTCAAAAACTTCTTTTCCCTTTACTCGCTTCGTCTTAGGACCCATCTAAAAATTCAAGAAAAATTTTAAAAAATTTTAAAAAATAAGATTAATGGCTTCCTACATGTTCTTTTAAGTAAATGAGGCTTACATTCATGAATTTTTCACCACACAATCCAAGAATTTGCCATTTTAGGCCTCCATTCTAGGTGTGAGAAAATTCATGGTAAAATCATAAAATAACTATGCCAAAATGAGGATCGAACCTCAAGAAGATAAAATCTAGTGGAAGAAGTCCAAACGCTTGAAGATTTGAGCACAAAGGGTAACCCTAGGATTGGTTTTCATGAAAAGGAAGATGAAGATAGAGCTTATGTGTCAAAAATGGCATGAGCTCAATTTAAATCGTGAAATAAAGGTGTTTCAGCTGGTTCAGTTGAACCGATGCCTGGGCGCTGGTTTCGGTGCCTAGGCACCCTGCTGTGTCGAAGTCTGACGTTTACGCACCAGTTCTGGTGCTTAAGCGCCAGCCCCGAAATTTCTTATGGTTGAATTTTTAATGCGTAACAAAACAAGATTAAGGCCTCTAAACTAAAATTACCTATTAATTTATCATCAAACCTCATATTTATGGTCTCTCCAACATCTTCTAACTTCCACTTATTCAATTATAATTTTCGATCCAAGATTGATTCCACCATTCTAATAATGATTTTCACAAACATAATTTTATTAATAATCACTAAGTGACAGTACAACAGACACTAGAACAAAACACAACATCAGAAACTAAAAACTAACAATCACTAATTCAAATATTAAATTACGTAGCACATGACAAATCAAATACTAAAGTCGACACAAACAAGTAGACAAACACTAGAATCCTTCAAAATATAATCCTTTGTTGACCTCATTTTCATCCTCTTCTCCAATATTAAATAGTTGCGATCAAACGTGTGGAAGAAAGGATCACGAGGGAATTCCATACTCATCTTTTGGTAAATCCAATTGTTTTCGCTATACATGGTTACCTAATAATCCTGATAGTACGCCATGTGATTGGATTGGAGTTCCATTAGCCACTACAAGTGCTAATACTGATTATACATCTCATGCAACTTGTGCATAAGTGATAAATTCTCCTCAATCTTACCCAATTTGCTCGTCATCCTTTCCAAACTCAACGCTAAAAATCATTGAAATAGTTTTGAGCATCTTTGTGCACAAACTTATCTTCATTGGCCTTATTATTATTCTTACTCTCCATTGAAGCAAGTAAATGGACTAAAGAACTCAATCTCCCTCTTAACTCTTCTCTAAGGCCTGATTTTTGAACTTTGGGTGATTGAGGATGATGATAGGGCAGTTTAAATACAAAGGAATAGGTAAAAACTACTTTAGGCGATTTTTTCCATGTCTAGATACTGTGGCGCCTAGGCGCCGGATTCTGGTGCCTAGGCGCCAGTGCCTTACTATGCACTGTTTCGCCTTATGTCAAATTTTTCAAGTCTCCATCATGTTTAAATCATCAAATAATGTTTTATATGCCTCTTTAACTATAGGAAGACACGACAATACAACCTTAACAAACATAAATCAATCCACACAAATTATAGTGGGTTGCCTCGTAAGAAGCGCTTGGTTTAACGTCGTCAGCCCGACGTATCCAAATATTTTATTCGGACTGACCCAGTATCAAGTTTTCTTTATGAGAAGACATATTTTCACCAACCAAAAAGGAGGTCAACAACCGACCATCAACATTGATGATGAAGAAAGCTCCGAGGAGGAAATAATGATGATAAAATAGAGGAAACCATAGTACGAGATATTCTTGGAAGATGTTGAGAATAGTGAATATGAGTCAATGTATGATTAGATCAAGCACTATGTGAATGTCATGACCCTTACTTTGATTCTCCCTCAAAACGTCGAGGGTTTAGGGGTCAAGGAAGTCCGTAGCGCTAGTTCAAAGCCGATTAAGTTTTATCGTGCTTCTACTTCTGCTAATCTTGAAAATTATGTAAATTTAGAAGAGGAGTCTAATGAATTAATGAAATTACCTTTTGGTTAATTTTCTCATTGTGTACAAAGGTTGATTCAACAAGGATGTTTACTAAAACAATTGCCAAAAGATAAAATACAACTTTTTGAAAAATTGTGAAATGTCAAAAGTTGAATTCCCAACTCGAAAGAGGTCAAGGCCAGAGACATGGATGAGCAAGAGCCAGTTTAATTATTGAACGGACTAGGCCGGCCATTAACATTGATGATGAAAAAAGTTTTGAGGATGAAATAATGATGAAAAAATAGAAGAAACCACAGTACGAGATATCATTAGAAGATACGGAGAAAAGTGAATATGAGATAACGAATGATCAGATAAACCACTATGTGAACACCATGTCCCTTACTCTGATTCTCCCTCAAAAGGGCGAGAGTTTAGAGGTCAAAGAAGTCAATATATGTTTGTTTACTTTAATTATACGTTCAGTTTCCGGATATTTAATGTCCATAACACCAAAAGGTTAAACTTTTATCGCAATAAATGACATCATCCACCTGAACTTAAGTTTTTCAGGAAATAATTTCATTCGGGTATTGTATAGTAAAACTTCTTATACATTCTCGAAATCTTTTCTTAAAATCTTTCGATCATGTCAATTAATAATCTTTTCTTTATAAATTTTAGCATTTTCATAAGATTTATTCCTAATTTCCTCGAGCTAATTTAATTGCAACAATCGTTGCTCACAAGCATCTTTTAAATTATAATTAAATTCTTGTATTGCCCAAAAAGCTTTATGTTCAAACTCAACAGGTAAATGACAAGGTTTTCCGAATATGAGCCTAGAAGATGACATTCCAATATGAGTTTTATAA
>JXCR01096525.1:0-19648 GCA_002079205.1 Phalaenopsis hybrid cultivar | reverse complement strand
TTGATTTAATTAAGGAAGCATGGGTCACGTCTCGGTGCATCATGTCTAGTGTTTTAATCAGTTTGTTAATTAGGGTCAAGTGTCTAGTTTCATTGTGCATTCGAGGATTAGATGAATAGACTCTCACTTAAGGTATGTTCCTAAAACCTTGGGAGGTTACACTGCAGAGATTATGTAGATGGGCTCTCACCTAAGGTGTGTTCCTAAAGACTAGGAAACCTACACTGAGGATTAGAAAGATGGGCTCTCACCTAGGGTGTACACCTAAAGTCTAAGAGGTCTACACTGAGGATTAGGTGGATGAACTCTCACCTAGGATGTACACTTAAGCTCTAGAAAGTCTACACTGAGGATTAGGTGGATAGACTCTCACCTAGGGTGTACACCTAATGTCTAAGAGGTCTACACTAAGGACTAGGTGGATGGGTTCTCAGCTAAGGTGTGCACTTAAACTCTAAAAAGTCTACACTGAGGATTAGGTGGATGGGCTCTCACGTAGGTTGTACATCTAAAGTCTAAGAGGTCTAAACTGAGGACTAAGTGGATGGATTCTCACCTAAGGTGTGCACTTAAACTTTAGAAAGCCTACACTGAGGATTAGGTGGATGGGCTCTCACCTAGGGTGTACATCTAAAGTCTAAGAGGTCTACACTAAGGACTAAGTGGATAGATTCTCACCGAAGGTGTGTGTTCCTAAAACTCTAGGAAACTCTCTTTAACTTATGCTTAAGGTGGTTTAAGGTTTTCTATATCTTCCAATTAACTAAATCGTCAATCCCCATCTTTATAACTTAACCATTTAAAAATAAACAAAGCAAAATAAGAAAGAGGTCGATCCACCTCTAAAACTAGCAAAGCCGAAAGGGGCAAAACAACAAATGAATCGACCTAAAAAAAAACGTTTGAATGATAATTAAGTAAAACCCAAAACAGTAAATAGAATTATCAAAATCAGCCCCGAAATAGTGAANAAAATAATCTGTTTAAGGACTCCAAAATTAGCACTTAAATGGGGGATAAAGTCTGCATTTAAAGACACCGAAACGGTACATAAACTGCTTCAAAACAACTTTTGTAAGTCTCCAAAATCTTCATAAATAAGATTGTTCAAATTTTTCATATTTTCACGATGACAAACTTTAAAACTTTCAAAACTGCTCCAGATGAGAGCATCAAAACTTTATATTTCCATCAATATTTGTATAAGAATTTCAATAGAAATAACATAAAAAAAAATCATATGTTTTTCCAAATGAAATCATTTCATGGATGAAATCTGCATAAAGGCTTGCACATGAATTCCAAATATAAGTAAGATAATATATGTATGCAACAAAGATTGGAATTCAGGTATTAGATATGAACACATAAGTTGTGACTGGTATGTTTATAAATACTATATAAACATTTGGTTCGCTGAATACTTCAAAATATATTCATAATTTCAGATGAAGGTGATAAACAAACAGTGAGCAATTGTGAATTCTTTGCAAATAAATTTGATGCTCATTCATTATTTTTGTTTCACAGCAAAACTTAGTACCCTCTGAACTCTACTTTCCCAATCATTCGGTAAAAATGGATAAACGTAAAGTTAATCTCACCTTCTAAGTTAACGAATCGTAATTCAGGATTTAACCTTCACACATAATAATATGGTGGACAACCAATATATATATATATTATTAGTATAAAGTAGATGTTAAAGCACAAAGTCATGTTCAAACGTCATTACTTGCGAAAGAGATTGAATGTATCAGCTTAATTATCTCATTTGAGCATAGCAAACACATAACCCATAGAGAATCACAATATATTCTTAACTTGATGATGCTTGAAAATAACAGGAAGTTTGAAACAATTTATTATTATTATTTTTTTTTGTCTTGCACGTATGCGAAGGGGAAAGAAAAAAAATTGGGCACCNATAGAGAATCACAATATATTCTTAACTTGATGATGCTTGAAAATAACAGGAAGTTTGAAACAATTTATTATTTTTTTTTTTTGTCTTGCACGTATGCGAAGGGGAAAGAAAAAAAATAGGGCACTNGAGAATCACAATATATTCTTAACTTGATGATGACTGAAAATAACAGGAAGTTTGAAACAATTTATTATTATTTTTTTTTATTCTATCTTGCAAGTATGCGAAGGGGGAAAGAAAAAAATAGGGCATCGAGTTAACTGGCTGAAGTTCGCCGTAAGATGGGGCGCGAGCGGGGAGGAAGAGCAACGTTTAAGGTTAGGACTTCGGTGCAGCGAGGTGAACTCGAGCGAAAAAAGCCGAACAGAGGTCCCCGGTCGAACCCGAGAGGAGAGCACGAGCTTAAATGCCTCAATCGTNCTTCGGTGCAGCGAGGTGAACTCGAGCGAAAAAAGCCGAACAGAGGTCCCCGGTCGAACCCGAGAGGAGAGCGCGAGCTTAAATGCCTCGATCGCGATCGGGAGAGGGGTCCTTCGGTCGAGCAGAGGAGCAGGGAGCAAGCTTCGGCCTGTTCGACGAGGAGGAGAGGTTTGGTCCCGAGCGGGAGAGGAGTTTGAGTCGCGAGCGGGCTTCTTTTGCGTGAGGAAGCCGAATGAGGTAGCGGGAAATAGGATCGGGCGGTCTTCTGCAGAGAGGAGAGGCAAGCGAGAAGATCTGAAAGGGGAGCTGGGGATCAGGCGAGTGGGATCTCTCGAGAGCGTCGGGTAGGTGCGAGGCGAACGGGAGAGCGGCTCGTCGAGCGAGCTGAGTCGAGGCGAGCGAGAGGGCAGCTCGAATGGAAGGGTGTCGGGTGCAGGAGGAAGCGCTCGATAGAGCCAGCCGAGGAGCAGCGAGCAGAGGAGGAAGGTGCGAACTCAAAATTTTGTCGAAAGGAATATCCAGCGGGATTTGTATCCCGCGCCTCTAATGCCGTTACAGGTGCATGGAGCGGGCTATTGAGTGTCTTCCAAACAGGGGCAATTATATTAGGTAAATATTAACTCCTAATCAAATCTAATTAAGATGAAATTAGGCGGTAAAATTTGAATTTTAAAAGTTTGAAATTTGAAATAATTGTGGCTTGTGTTCAGCCTGTGTCGAGCTCGAATTGAGACCGGGCTGAACCCAAACCCGTGCCCCGCAAATTAAAAAAAATGTGCATCAATTTCCGTGCAGTTCANATAATTGTGGCTTGTGTTCAGCCTGTGTCGAGCTCGAATTGAGCCCGGGCTGAACCCAAACCCGTGCCCCGCAAATTCAAAAAAATGTGCATCAATTTCCGTGCAATTCGAGCGAGTGTGGAACCACAGCAATATGGGTGTCTTTTGCAGCTAAAATCGACGTTTCGGACGCGTCGGCACGGTCCGTTTCGTAATCTGAGGTCGTTCGGACGAGTTTGTCGGCGGACGAGTCAATTTAAGCCAAAATTGTATGGAGTGTGATGCGTGCGCGGAATGCGGCGTTATCGAGCGTTCGAGTCATGGAGGGTTCACTTATGGCCATCTGATCCNGTCGGCGGACGAGTCAATTTAAGCCAAAATTGTATGGAGTGTGATGCGTGCGCGGAATGCGGCGTTATCGAGTGTTCGAGTCATGGAGGGTTCAATTATGGCCATCTGATCCTATGGGAACTTATTTTCGGGCCCTCTACATGCTGGTCCTTAGCCCTTGCAACTAGAAGTTGAGTGCTTGGAACCCCTTATGCGAGTTCTGCACAAAAATGAGTAAAGAAGCGGTTTGAAACTCTACGGGAGGCGGGCTCCATTACTAGTCTGCTATGATGGTCAACAAGGAACTCCTAAGGCTAGATTATGGGTTCTGGGAGTAGGAGACTAAGACCTCACTAAAATGAGGTCAACAGACACTTGAGGCATTTCTTCCCTCCAATTAAGCAACCATAAACACCCACCAACTGCCCCTAGTAGCCTCTCCAAGCTCTTCTTTTTAAACCCCCACTCCATGGCCAAAGGGGGAGAGCTTGAAATTCCTTGGGGAAACTCTGTCAAATTGCTTCCAAAGCTTTCTTGAGACCTCTTGAGCTTAACCCAACCATCCTTAACTACCCAAATCCACTGCTCAAGCACAATTTTTTAGCGCAATTCCTAGGCCGAAACAGGACACTCTCCAAACCTGCACCAAATTCAAATTAATTGCACCCACACCATCCCCACAGCAAAAGAAGAAAATCCTCCACAAAAGCCCCATCACCAGAGCACCCTAAGGTGGACTTTGATCAACCCCCTAAATTGGCTTTGATCGAAATCATACCTAGGCAATTCACCACAGCTTGGGACTTCATTTGGGAGCTCTTTGGACTCAAGGCAAGCTTCCACAACCATCCAATCGAGGCTACCCCTCTTGGACTAAGGTGTTCAAAGTTAACTCTAAACCGAGCTTCATTTAATTCTCCATGCTTATAGGATCGATTTAAGGCTTGATCAACCGTATAGATGTGATCTCCTCGTCAAGACAACATTTTAAAAAAAAACTGCACTCAATTTCATTGAGAATCGAGAGAGATATCAAGCTTTGAAAATGGATGGTATTCGGGCTAGCTCTATCGGGGAGGATGAGCAAACGCCGTCCGATGGAGCGTGTATCCATCAGACGGATCTGATCAAGTCGGACGAGCTGCTGTGCGAAAAGGCGGAGTTGACGCAGATGGCGGCGCCCTATCCCATAGCGACACGCGGCTCTTCGACCCGTACGAGGATCCAGTCAGCGCTGNGAGGATGAGCGAACGCCGTCCGATGGAGCGTGTATCCATCAGACGGATCTGATCAAGTCGGACGAGCAGCTGTGCGAAAAGGCGGAGCTGACGCGGATGGCGGCGCCCTATCCCATAGCGACACGTGGCTCTTCGACCCGTACGAGGATCCAGTCAGCGCTTACTGGTTTAAGTAAAAAATTAAGAGATTTTTCTTATTTATTTAATGTCAGAACTTTAAAAATACATAACTTTGTGTAGAAAAATCATAAAAATAAAATAAAAAATACTCTGTTGCCCAGTGAAGAGAGAAGAATAATGTGAAAACATTTTCAAATTTACTTGATGCATACATTACTTTTAATTAATTAAATAGTGTTTTCCTTATTTTAACTCTCCATTTGCATAGGCATATCACCATGACTTGAGCTTTTGGATTTTGATTCTACATGTTATTAGAATTCTTTCAATGATTTTTCCAAGGTTAGGTGAGATCTATTTTCAAGTTAATGGTCCATGTTTTTATATAAAATTTATAATAAATAAAATACTCATCAGAAAAATATAAAATTTGTTTTGGTGGGTTTACTGTGGTCAGAAGATCCTAGGAAAAATATAACCTTAATTTAATTCATTAAAAATACTCTTATTTGTCACTCACCCTAAAAAATGAAATAAAATTAATTTGGAGTAAATATAAATTTAAATGGCATAAAAACTATTCCACACTGTAATTTAATGTCAGGGGAGCTCCCCATAAAAATTTCAAGTCAATTGGAGTTAATTTGACTACTTAAATGGGTTAATTAAGTAAAATAACATTTTTTGGCACTAAAATAATTATAATAATTAAAATACATATAAAAAAATTACAAAAGTTGGTTTTTAGAGCTTATTATGACCAGATGAACCTAAGAAAAAAGAATTAATTAAAAATAAATACTTCATTTTTTAGCTAATTTTAACCCTTTAAAACATTAAAAATTAATTAAAAATTAATTAAAAATCATAAAAATTGTAAAATTANAGATGAACCTAAGAAAAAAGAATTAATTAAAAATAAATACTTCATTTTTTAGCTAATTTTAACCCTTTAAAAAATTAAAAATTAATTAAAAATTAATTAAAAATCATAAAAATTGTAAAATTGTAAAAACACACTAAAATGTCACATTTGGCTTCATTATCACTTGAAACCAATTAAAATAATTTTCCTAATTTTCTAAGTCAAGATGTTAATTTTAAAAGCTAAAAAATGAATTTTCTTTAATTTCTCACTAAAATAATTCGGAAAATTAAAATATNTTTTCTAAGTCAAGATGTTAATTTTAAAAGCTAAAAAATGAATTTTCTTTAATTTCTCACTAAAATAATTCTGATAATTAAAATAAAAGCCACAAAAATATAAAATTTGTTTCTTTGAGTTCTCTGGACTCAGAGAGAATTAATAAAAAAATAAAACTTAGATTTCCATCTAAATATTATTTTATATTTAATTAATGCTCAAAATAAATAAATAATCCTAATAATTAAATTAAAGCTCTAAAAATCATGAAAATTAGTCCAAGTGGTCCTCTTATTTTGAGTGAGTTATTAAATTTTCGTTGAAAATTCCTATTTTGCATTAAAAATAATTATAAAATTAAATAAATTTGAAAAAAATCACATTTTCTCATCCAATGTTTTAATTAAAACGTGAGTNTAGCAAAAATATATTTCAAATTTTATTCGTAAAAAGAAGTTACTCATGTAAGAACAAAGAGGTATAATCAACTTTGGATTTNCAAGATACAAAAAAAAAGAGAATTTCATGAAATAGATTAAGAAGTAGCAAAAATATATTTCAAATTTTATTCATAAAAAGAAGTTACTCATGTAAGAACAAAGAGGAATAATCAACTTTGGATTAACTGAATTATGAGTTTGAGTAGTTATTTGGAGGCCAAAATTTTAAGTATAACATAATCAGCTGCATAGATAATTTCACTATATCTGCATTGAATAAAATTACACAAAGGACCTTTAAAAAATTTCGAGCTCATTCAGTAACTTTTTGGATTTCAAAGAAAACAAAAATTCATTGAATTAATCTCACCATGGTTTATGAACAACTACCAATAAGTTGATATTGAGNAATCATAAAGGCTTAGTAGTGAACTATGCTTAATCAAAATTTTGTCTAATAAGGTTCAGACAATAACTTATAATTAATTTAAAACCTTTCAAAACATTACAAGTCCATTCTTTAAAAATCAAATTAATTAAATTTCTTAATTAAGTCAAATTGCCCTAAGGGTCTTTACCTATATAATTCATAAGTAAGATATCAAGTAATGATTACCCCATTTAAGAGATAATCAAAACATCATGATTCACTGAGCATAAGGGTTTTAATTGGATGAAACATATAACAAACATAATAAGACCAAAATGAACTCAAGATAATTCCAAAGACCATGAAATGTTTAGGGTATTACCCGAGATTTCTTCATAATCCCTTAGAAATCTTATAGGACATCTTAATTTATTATGATTTGCTTAATGAAATCATCCTCAAAATTTAAACCCACTAAGTTATGACATAGGATCTAGTAGACACACCTTAAATTCGTATTTTCTACTTTCCTTATAAGCATTTAAATCCTGCAAAATTATATATATATATATGCATGTGTTTTGCAAGTATTGACATTTCAGGTGGTGGAACGAGAAGACNACACACCTTAAATTCGTATTTTCTACTTTCCTTATAAGCATTTAAATCCTGCAAAATTATATATATATATATATATATGCATGTGTTTTGCAAGTATTGACCTTTCAGGTGGTGGAACGAGAAGATTCGTCAAGTATATTTTTATAGTTTACAGTGTTTTCTTTTCTCGTACTTTCTACACTGTACTTTTATGTTTACGGCTTGCAGTTAAACAACGATGTCACCCTGCATGAAAATCAAAACTGTTGGGATAGCCACAAAACTGAAAGCAAACAAAAATTAAAATCAACTAAGATAAAATTCACCTCCACAACATTCAAAATATAAGGCAACTAAAAATTTAATCACAAACATCACAANAAAACTGTTGGGATAGCCACAAAACTGAAAGCAAACAAAAATTAAAATCAACTAAGATAAAATTCACCTCCATAACCTTCAAAATATAAGGCAACTAAAAATTTAATCACAAACATCACAGAATAATAATTGCAACAAAATTAAGACATCTCTATCGGATGATCGGGAATCCCTTAGAGGAGGTAACCTACGGTTGCTAACGAGATTTCTCATGGTCTAAAAGAAAGTACGAAATTCATTAAGTTGAGTTTAGTAAATTCATCTCGACTAAGTGAATCCAATAGAAAATAGTGATGCCGGAACGAGGGAACCGTAGGATCCTAACAGGTGTCGCTCTAATCAACTTTAACATGCCCCCATAAAATATTTAGAGAACTACAACTATAGGGTCACCTGATTTGACATCGTAACTTGACACACTAGAAAACTTCAATTTGTCAAGGCTAGGAGCTTAGAGCTAGCATGGTGGGCAGCACGACCATCTTCAACAGTAAAACATGTCTTCCCAGCTAAAGCAATTTCTTTTCCTTAGAATTAAACAACAACGTCATAGGACTTCGAGGTTGTTTGTTTATGCAACGTAAATCTTCAACTCATCTTTAGGCCTTTGCACAATCATGTTGTGGAATATAAGCCCTAACTCGCTCTAGGATTTCGAGGTCGTCGTTCGTTACGACCTAAATCCTCACATCTTCCAGGCTATTTGTGTGATCGTTTAACACAAATGTAAGTCTTAACAAATAAAATTGGCGGGATGAAATATTTAAATAATTTTCTTCTCTAAATCGAAGCCAAACAATAGGATAGACTTGGAAGTCACCGAGGTTCTCCTTCAGATCTATGATATCCCCTAGTTTTTCCTCCGGATCCTACAATAAAAGTTCCAAATTTGAATCATTCCCTTTTCACACCTCTTTGTCCGATTTCATTGAAAAAACCTATCATTTGACTTCTTTGAAGATAACCACACCTCTTCGTCCGATTTCGTTGAAAAGTCCTATCCTTTTGACTTCTTTGAAGATAATATTCTCTGATTTTTATCGAGAGTTTTTTTAGGTGACTTCGGTCATTTAAGATGTAATTAACTATAGGAGCTTGCACTTATAGAAAGTTTTTCCGAACCAAGCTCAAAATAAACNCCCATAAAATATTTAGAGAACTACAACTATAGGGTCACCTGATTTGACATCGTAACTTGACACACTAGAAAATTTCAATTTGTTAAGGCTAGGAGTTTAGAGCTAGCATGGTGGGCAGCACGACCATCTTCAACAGTAAAACATGTCTTCCCCAGCTAAAGCAATTTCTTTTCCTTAGAATTAAACAACAACGTCATAGGACTTCGAGGTTGTTTCTTTATGCAACGTAAATCTTCAACTCATCTTTAGGCCTTTGCACAGTCATGTTGTGGAATATAAGCCCTAACTCGCTCTAGGATTTCGAGGCCGTCGTTCGTTACGACCTAAATCCTCACATCTTCCAGGCTATTTGTGTGATCGTTTCACACAAATGTAAGTCTTAACAAATAAAATTGGCGGGATGAAATATTTAAATAATTTTCTTCTCTAAATCGAAGCCAAACAATAAGATAGACTTGGAAGTCACCGAGGTTCTCCTTCAGATCTATGATATCCCCTAGTTTTTCCTCTGGATCCTACAATAAAAGTTCCAAATTTGAATCATTCCCTTTTCACACCTCTTTGTCCCATTTCATTGAAAAAACCTATCATTTGACTTCTTTGAAGATAACATTCCCTGATTTTTATCGAGAGTTTTTTTAGGTGACTTCGGTTATTTAAGATGTAATTAACTATAGGAGCTTGCACTTATAGAATGTTTTTCCGAACCCAGCTCAAAATAAATCATATTTAATTCTTCATATTAAATAGAGGAAATTGTCGGCAAACAAAACGGTTTCGCAGACCAAACGGACATCATATATTTCTTAGTTTATTTGATCGAGTCTCATCCTCAAGTCTTGTGTTTATCCTTTGGGATGGATGCAGGGTTTGAGGTACAGTGATCTTTTATTTAAACTATGAAAAATATGAGGTCAGTTTGATTTCATATTTTTCTAAATTTATATACATATGTAAATTAAAATATCCTTCCGAATGGGGTGACGGAATTTCGATTCCGGTGACCGACAGCTTCCAACGGGCAACTACTCCAACCAAAATAGTGCCGACAATCCTAAACATTAAATCATAGACCTTTAAGTGGTTTAATTTGTAATTTTGAAGAATAGACCTATGAAAGGCATTTTAGATCAGACCAACAAGAAAACTTGAGCCTTTAATTTATCAGACATTTAAACTCACTGACAAAGTTTCTAATGTACTTTTCATTTATCAATGCAAAAAAAAATTGCTTGTGCAGAATAAATTGTAACAAAACAATGGAATTGAAGTATAAAAAGATTTTACCTATATGGAAGAATCCGAAAATTTCTGGATTTCGATTTAAAAATGTTGAGAAATAAATAGATCCATTTTGTAGAAGTGAATACAAGTACAAATCAAGATAAGGAATAATTTAGAAAATACGCAGGATGTAAGACAAAATTTTCTAACTTATTCAGCAGATTATGAAGAGCGTGAATTTCGAGGATAAAACTTTAATTAAAAGTGAAGAATAATAATACTAAGTTTCCTATAACGTATAAATGCAAAATATCCTAAATAAAATCTACTCAAAATTTAACTATATAAAGTTATCAAGAGATCATTTCATTGCATTCTACACAACAAATTGATCATCAATAGAAGCATCTGTTAATTCATAGAGATAAAAAAAAATTAAGAAAATTAGCTTTCATTTAAATAAAATTTTCTATATTTTTTAATAAAACTGTTCATCTACTATTATCCGGAATGTGGATTTCAACTTTTATGGTTTTATGTGCATGCAACAACTGATATTGTAAGCAACGGCTAAGATTTTATTAAAGAAATAACAAATAAATATTTACATATGCATTAGATATAACCTAACCACTAGCTCATTTAGTGATTTCCAAAGGCATAGGTTCTCTGTATTGGCAATAGAGAGCGAGCGCTGGACCAAACCAAAGAGTAAAGGTGGAAAAATATAAGGAAAAGAGGCATAGAGAGAGGAGAAAGGGAAGAAGAGTGATAAAAAGGCAGAGTAATTAAGTTAAAAATCAAATTATTTGTGCTTTCCTCCAACCTAATGACTTCAATTTGAGGTAATTATGTGCTTGAGTCTTGCATGAGAAGAGATAATTGTGAGATAAGAATGCATTTTCAAATTAATTTGATTAAGAATTAAGGTTAAAAATTAAGATGCATGAAATTTTTTGGTTGGTTAAATTAAAAAGATTCAGGGTAAACAATTCGAAGAAGTCAGCCATCAATTGATTAAGATATATAAATTAAAGCATAGAAAGCAAATTTTCTTTTAATCTATTGCATGTGTATTTATATTTAAGTTAGACTAATAGGTGAAATGCAATATAAATTCCAATATTATAAAAAGTATATTTACAACCTACTACTCATGTGAAAATGAATAGGATAGTATATTTACAATTTACTACTCATGTATAAATGACCACCAACAAATTTTAATGATAAAAATTCTTAATTAAACATATTATGATTAAACAGAAAATTTGTTAATTAATGACACTTTTAAACGAAGGCATCAAGTATGTGTAAATTTTTTCGTTATGTATATATTTGTTCGGTATATTTTAAAAATGAATCAAATATCTATTTAAACATTTAATAATAAAACTTTTATGATTGGGGACAAAAGAGCCCATACAGAGGCAATATAATCGCCAAACTAATATTCTTACAGAACCTATACAAATAGGGCAACAAAGATAAGTTTTTGTATGATGATATTTTTATTGAACTTTATTTTCAAGAAGGAAAACGCCAAAAAAGATTAAGCAAGAATATGCCTCAGTTCACAAAATAATTTCCTTCAATTCATCCATCATGCCAGTTTGTCTATCAAATCAAGCTATTTTTCTACTGCACACTCGATTTTTACATACTGGTCATTTGAACAGTTGGCCTCTTATGCAAATTTCATTCGTCGTTGTCTTAGGCCTCAATACCTCCTTTTGTTATTACTTAACATATCGCCCTCCTAAGACATTTGTGTTGAATAATTCAAGACCTTTAGCGTGATGATCTATCACTTCTTTGCAATGTGCAATGTTTGCAGAATATTTTGAATCCCTTTGAAATACTGAGTTAGCTATTTACTGATATTGGAGATTTGCACACAATCACAAGAATTCTTGGAGGATAATGTGCAATTTTTCTTATTAATATTCTCTTCAGATGTGGGGTAGTAAATGCACAAATCAAAATCTTGAATCTCAATCTCCTCAAAAATATATAGCAAACTTTCTAGTTTACCACTCCCAAACATGGTACGTATAAAAATATCTAGCTATTTAACACTAAGAAGGTCGCGTGGAGTAACTTAGTTAAAATATTAACAAAAGCTAGGCATAACCAAGTATGTATCATTTGACAACGATAAGTTGGTCATCCTCCTTGAAAAAAAAAAAACATTAAACATTGTAAGTAGATTTAAAATCACAGTATAAATCATAATAATCATTTTTATTCTGCACTTATAGAACAGTACAATCTTTATAAAGTTGATACCAAAGTCAACACTAACAAGCTAATCCCAAAGTAATTCTACAAGTAAAGATGTCCCGAATATAATAATTACATAACTAGAAAGTCAAAGTTATAAATGACAAGTAATCATGACTACAACTTTATAATTTATATCCATATCAAAAAACTTGTTGGACTTTATCGAGTAAATTCAGATTTCTTTTTCCACAAATGGCTGTTTAATTGTAACTATTTGCTTTGGCAAGTTGAAACATGATGAAGGTGGGTAAAAAGTAGAAAATCCAGAACAAAAATGATGAAAAATTAAAGCCGGATTATTAGCAATCTGACAATGCATGTCAACTTAGTCAATTGGTTGAGAGCTTCAGGCATTGCATTTGTGATTGAATTCCACTCTGATCTATAAAACCCTTCACTCCACACACACACACAAACCCAAACATCTATAAATGGACAGAACAAAATCTTGAATCTCCAAACTCCTCAAACATCTACAGCAAACCTTTCAATTTACCACTCCCAAACATGGTACGTATATAAATGTCTAGCTATTTAACACTAAGTAGGCCGTGTGCAGTAACTTATTTAAAATATTAACAAATGTTAGGCATAAGCAAGTATATGTCCATTGACACCAATAAGTTGGTCATCCTCCTTGAAGAAAAACATTGAACATTTTAAGTAGATTTAAAAGCATAATATAAATCATAATAATCAGTTTTGTTCTGCTCTTATAGAAGAATAGAATTTTTGTAAGGTTGATACCAAAATCAAAACTAACAAGCTAATACCAAAGTAATAGTATGGGTAAAAATATTCCGAATATAATAATTACATAACTAGAAAGTCCAAGTTATAAATGACAAGTAATCATGACTATTTTATAATTTATATCCACATCAAAGAACTTGTTGGACTTTATGGAGTAATTCAAGGTTTTTTTTCCCACAAATGGCTGTTTAATTCTTACTATTTGCTTTGGCAAGACCAAACATGCTGAAGATGGGTGAAAAGTAGAAAATCCAGAACAAAAGTGATAAGAAATTAAAGTTGAATTATTAGCAATCTGACAATGCATGTCACCTTAGTCAGTTGGTCGAGAGCTCAAGGCATTGCATGTGTGATTGAATTCCAGCCTGATCTATAAAACCCCTCGCACCCCCACCCCCCCCTCCATATCACAAAAAAAAACCAATCAGGCATAATATATAATTTACTTTTCACCATGGTGTTGATGCTTTGAAGACTTACTGGAAAACAAACAATTCATCAAGGTAACAAACATTGTCACAACCAAGCAAATATTCAAAAAAGAAAAAAAAAATCCTTAAATTTGCACCAAATAAAATTATAGATCTACAACAAAAACAATTCCTCACCAGGCCTTGATGCTGGTACAGCCAATGCAATAGCAGCGTGTATTCTAATTTTAAAATTAGTTGAATCACGAAGAAGCAATAGAAGAATGCTGTAAACAGTAGGCGCCCTGCACAAATATAACATGGAAGCCATAACCACAACAGGATTTTGAAAAAGATAAGACAACCTTTAATTAAAAAATAATTTAAAAATAAACTATCACAAATGACAAAAATTAATGATTGAAACAAAACGTCAAAAGCATTCTTAACGAAAAGCATACGACAGCTATTAACAGTAATTTATCCTCATAAACATAAGGGGGGGTAACATAACATATAGACCATGTTATTCTAAAAGCGTAAGAGTTCACCCTATCTACATTACGAGGTGAGAACTGTTGTATTACTGACATATATGTTTAATAGATACAATCGTCAAAGTAAAGATTGATTTTCCAATCATAATTCCTCAATATATCATCAAAAGGAATAAGGAGACGAAATAAATTTTGATCCTGAATATATGTTGACTGAATTAGATGAGAAAACAAGCATCCCAATGACATTATATATACAAAAAAATTATTACAATAAAAATATGCATCCAGCAAACGATAAATTTCAGCAACAAACAATGCTGTGCTAAAACAAAATACTGATAACAACAGGGCAAGTTTCTATAGAGATTACAACAACAACAAAGCCTTAATACGTGGGGTCGGCTACATGAATCCTTTTTCTCCATTGCGTCCTGTTTAGTGTCATATTTTCATCTAGTTCTAGTAAATTAAGATCATTTTTTATACAATAAGCCCAAGTCTTCCTTGGTCTACCTCANTCTAGTAAATTAAGATCATTTTTTATACAATAAGCCCAAGTCTTCCTAGGTCTACCTCAGCCTTTCTTAACATAGATCGAATCTAAAACATCTACTCTCCTAATCGGATCATCAGATGGTCGACATTTAATGTGACCAAACCATCTAAGACGACTCTCTCTAATTTTGTTCATCACTGGAGCTACCCCAACCGTATCACAGATGTATTCATTTCGCATTTTGTCTCTATGTGTAAGGCCACTCATCCACCTAATCATCCTCATCTCGGCAACACTTAACTTATTTTTATGCTTTTCTTTTAAAGGCCAACATTTAGCGCCACAGAGCATTGCAGGTCTCACTACCATCATATAAAATTTTCCTTTCAGTCTAAGCGATACTTTTCTATCACACAATAGACCCGAAGCATTCCTCCACTTCAACCAACCAACTTGAATTCTACTAATAACATCCCCATCAATATCACCCATCCTTTGAATAATAGACCTGAGATATCTAAAGCGTTCACACCTTTTAATAATTTGATCGCCCATAGTTACATTTATGTACCTAGAGCAACTAGTACTAAAATTACATTCCATGTATTCAGTTTTAGTTCTACTCAAACGAAGGCCTTTAGACTCCAAGGTAGACCTCCATAATTCAAGTTTTTCCTGAGTTTTTTCTCTCGTCTTATCCACAAGAAGGATATCATCAACAAAAAGCATACACTAAGGTACATCCTCCTGTAAGTGTCTTGTAAAATCATCCATAACGAAAGCAAAACGATATTGGTTTAAAGCCGATTCCTGATGTAAAACAACTGAAAATATCCCAATCATAGATCAATTCGGGAAAATATAGTAGCACCCTCTAACTAATGAAATAGATCATTGATTCTAGAAAAAGGATATTTATTTTGAATTGTCAGTTTATTCAGCTCTTTATAATAGATAAATAGTCGCATTGATCCATCTTTCTTTCTGACAAACAAAACTCAAGCACTCCATGATGAATTTATTGGCTCAATAAATCCATAATCTATGAATTCCTGTATTTGACATTTCAATTCATGGTTCCTTCGGAGTCATCTAGTACAGAGACTTTAAAACTGTATGTCTCTATCTACACATAAATTTCAAACTCAACTGGCTGCACATAAAAAAAGTTTACACAATTATTTAAATTAGAGGGAACATTAAATGCATATTGAATAAAAATATAAATCAAAGATGCTTAGTAAGTTATAGTTTTGATAGTCAAATTAAAGTAAACTAAATAACTTAAAACAAATTCTCTAATCAACAAATAAAATAACAAAACTAATTAAAGGACTGATTAAACATAATTAATGATATACTTAAAATTTTATTCTTTCTTATAATATAGGTAATTAACTATTGGAAACAACATTTAACGTATTAAAAGAGTTATAACAAGTCCTAAAGTTTTGAGGTAAGTACTCATATTATTATGTCATAGTAATATTTTATTTACTCTCGACCAAATACACTTACTATTACTGTTATATTTCTACACTACATATCCACGATTTATGATTCAAATGAATTTTATTCATAATATTGGAGTGACATATATACTCAATTTTATTTAAATTATCATATATATTAATTTGTATACATGTATATTGACTGCTATACAAATGAGAATGAGAAAATCATTACTAGATAATGTTTGGTATAAATGTTTGCATGTGTATATTTGGCTACAATAAAGTTCACCTTATTATGGCACTAGAGGGGGGACATTAAGATAAACATGCACGTAAGTAGAAAAGGATATTGATATTAAATTACTTTAACTACAAATATATTTTTTATGGTCTTTCTGTGATGCTTGTACAGGCATAGAATGATATAGAAATGTTATTGATATGGTAAAATACATTGAATGTCATTAAATATCATATATGATCATATGCATAAACTATCAAATGTTTTATATTGATTTATTAAAATCTAAACTGACGGAAATAGTGTTTTTTCTCTTATACTACAAAAATTTAGGAGTGAGTATTCACTGACTTTGGATAGCTCCCTTGTTAGCTCACTGATTAGCACTGTTGTTTTAAACTAACGTTTCATATCTAATTAATCAATTAAAAGATGAGCAATTAAAAATAATATATTCATATAAGATGCGGAAAACCTGTAACAAGAAAATTTTAACTGTATTATTTTAATTTACTTTATTTAGTGGTCATTTCATCTGTTAAATGTTAAATATAAGAAATGAATATAAAAAATCTAATTTCCGCTATTTGACCGTCTCTGTCCTCCCTAGTTAAATCCAAGCTCCAGGTCGAATCGTGACAAAACTAGTATCAAATATAAGGTTTCCAATTAATTAATGTAATCCTGATGAGAGAGTCGGTGGAATAGTTACAAGAAAACTCTAATAATAATAACAAATCAAAAAATTTAAATTAACTTAAATTAATAATTATATTCATTCAGTCAAACAACTACACATGGAATTATAAAAAGGAGTCCAACAACAAAGGATGAAATACAATACTATAAATGTGAACCCGAATGTCCTAACCCTAAATGATGCAACCATGAGTCAGCTCAGATCACAACCTATTAGAAGTGATGTGTTTGTTGTGGATAAGTACATAAAGATATTTCAAGATCTGCGTCTACTTTTGTTTAAAAGAATTGAATATTCAAATAAATCAGAAAATTGACTGGCGCAAATTCAGAAGATATTAGATAGTATGGCCGATCTAGATGAAAGAAGAGTGTTATTAGCAACATTTGTGCTAGATGGAGAAGCTAAAAGGTGGGGGCGTCGGCAGCGTCGAGACAAATTAGAGAACAAATCTAATATGATGGTCAATTTGGAGAAATTCGTGGAGTTATTCAGAAAGTGATTTGTATCCCCATCTACTCAAAGTGCAGGACAAATTTTTTTTATTAGTTCAGAGAGGGAAAACAGTCATGCAGTACAAAGTAAAATTAGCTTCTCTGTCAATTTGTGAGCCACATTTGATTGCTATTACAGAAGTAAGTGCTACAAATTTCTATAAGGACAAAAGAATTCGACCACATAGCTATTGTTACCTTTGAGGATTGATGAATACTTAGTATTAGTAGAACAAGCTAGAAGAGAGAAGATCGATTATCAGCTTACTCCGAAGTGTAAGGTGAGACATGAAAGGAAGAAAGTTGATGAAGGAGAACATGTGGATTAATCAGAGGGATCTAATAGGAAGAATCCCAAGTATAATTCAAGTGGATTTAGCAGAGATACGAGTTAAAGTACTATAATCTCTTGCAAAACATATGGTAGAAAAACTTAAGGTTGAGTGCTTGATGGGCTCTTATACATGCTAATGATGTCATCAACCTAATCATGTAGCAATATATTGTCTATTGCTTGACCAAAAGAGCATCGAAGATAAAAAAATTGGAGCTCTTTCATAGAAGACTGCAAGTGGGCAGAGATGGGTAGAGTCTATAGCTTCAGCTCCTACCTAAGTTCAACAAAGACAATATGTTCGATCTCATGTTTATTCCTTCACTCATACTGACTCTGAAGAACCTACTACTGTTGATGGTGATAAGGTCTAACGTGCTCTTTTCTCTTACATATAAGGGTTTTTTCTTAGCATATTTTCTTACTTCAATAACTAAGTGTTTTTTTAGATATGTTGTTATCTTGATTTTATTGAAAAGGGGAATATAATCAAGCCTCCTTGTATCAAGTACTTACTTTATAGGGATCACTTCTCATCTTAATGAATGACTCTTAATTTTCAACATGAAATTTATAAATAGTTAATGTTGACCTGCTAATAAGAAAAAAACATGTTGTTTATTTATAAATTTTGATGATGAAATTTTTATGAGAAAGATTGTTACGACTCGTTTCATCTCCTCAAGGGAGGGAGATGAGTGAGGGGTCAGGAATTCAAGGAGTGATTTTGCCCTATAAATAGATGCGAGATGAAGGAAAGATTGAGAGAATTCATAGCAATTGTCGACCTTGGGTGAGAACAACTTAACGAGAGATCGATTGAACGCAAGCTAGGGCTTCCCCGTAGCTGAAGGTGGCAACATCAACTGAGGACGACATATGTTATCGTTGAATGGAGGGAGACATGACTCTAAAGCTCGGTGAGGACGACAACACATTCGATTGAAACCGAAGGAAGAGGCACCAAGCGGCTCTTGAGAGGAGCGAAGCAAGAGTGTTGGATAGAAGAGTAGAGCAGAAAGAAGGTCCATGCGGTTTTGTTCCACCCGAAGAAGAAGAAAAAGAGAAGTATCAAGTAGAAGAAGAGGGTGGACGTAAAGTTGTGATAGGGTTGGAAGCCATGAAGAACTATGAGGTAAAAATTATAAATTTTATTTTTTTAAAATATCATATTTAAATTTGTATATGCAATCAAATAATTTATAATAATAATCATAGTATAAATGATTTAATCGAAATATGAAAAGTTACATTTACTTATTTAAATTAAAGAGTACATTAATTGGAGATTGAAAAAAATACAAATCATTGATGTTGAGTAAGTTGTAGTTTTGTTAGTTAAAATAAAATAACCTGAAAAACGTAAAATAAAAATTTCAAACCAACAATTAAAATAGCATAATTAATTAAAAGATTGATAAAAAAATTTAATGATATGCTTAAAATTTTATTATTTATTATTTTAGAGGTAATTAAATATTGGAGACAAGATTAAGTGTGTTTGAAGATTTCAGCCAAAACATACAATTTTGATGTTAATACTATATTCTTATGCTATGGTAAAATTTTGTTTCTTCTTTCATAAGTGAAAATGCCAAAATTTCACTTTCATTTAACAGTGGATGAATGGTGTCATGAAAACAAATAAACTTTGAGAAATTTTATTTTAGATAAAAGTTAGACCCATAACCGTTTCATCTTTGTGAATTAACATATGCTTCTATATATCAAAATAATTGCTATAAAGTGTCAAATGAAATGAAAATATTTTTTATGATTTTTATTAAATTTGAAAATTTAAGGTTCATTTTATTTAGAATTTCATGCATTTTAATTTAATCAAAATTTGAGTATTACATGGGGCCAAT